>VZSE01013088.1:194238-217259 GCA_013398275.1 Promerops cafer | reverse complement strand
GAGGCTGCCAGGCTCTAGAGTTTACAGGTGTGTGGCACTTGCTGTCCTCATCCAGGTGTTTGGTAAAGCCAGAGCATCCCAGATGATGGGTCCAGACTATGACCACTGACTTCTGACGTGATAAATCCACACCAGGCACCCCCCGGGCTGGAAGGAGCCCTTGGGGCCGTTTGCAAGTGCCTTTTGGAAGCACCGTGATTTTTAAAGGTGCTTTTTTCAGGCTCTGGGATCCTGGGAAGATGCTGGCTTCAGGTGGTGCTGATGTCAGAGGTGCTTAGGCAGGGTTTTTTCTGTCTGGCTTTTTCACTTCAAACGCTGCTTAAGTTCTAGTTTGGCTGGTCTGTTTTTGTCTGACATGGTATTTATCAGTTGGGAGTATAAGGCTTTTGCTTTGCTGTGTGGGAGAAGAGGCTTAGATCCACCAGGTTTGATAGTGAGTGTCAGATTCAGCCTATGATTTAATGAACAAAGATTGAAACATGAAGTGTAATTCAGGCTTTTTGGGATCTCGGATATCTTTTGTCTGTCTTAGCAGACAAACCAACCCTTGGGTTTAGGTTCCTGATGCTCCCTGTGTTCCTCCACAGCTATTCTGCAGCTGTGAGCTTCAGAAAAGGGACATTCAAATTAGTTGTGTTATTTTTCAGCCCCCCTTTTTTTTGCAGCGTGTCCTCCGCGAAGGACCGTGAGCGTTGTCTGCTCTGCGTTTTCTGTCGGCAGCCAGGGCCCTTGCTGGTGGGATGTAAACATTCATCTGGTGGCAGAGAAAGGGCCCTTCTGAAACCACCCTCGGAGCGCCCGCCGAGGACAAAGCCTCTTTCAGGCAGCCTGAGGATTTTATTTACTCTTTGTAGTTGCTCGCTCTGGATTTTCAATGCTCTGCCCTCGTTTATGAGCCAGAGCTTCCATTTGTTGGCCGTGCCGGGGAGACGGTTTGCTCTGGGAGGGGGGAGGATGGGGGCTGCCAGAGGGGGAAGGAAGGAGGGGGAATGGCAGGGAATTGTTTTGGCAAGGCTGGCGCTGGGCAGCATCCTGCTGGCGCTGGGGCCGAGCACGCGCCGCGTTGTGCGAGGCGTGTGGGCTTCGCTCGCGGGATTTTCTTTTATTGCAGCTGAGCGAAGCAGATCTCGCCAGCTGTAAATGTCAGTCGCCCCGTTCTCTTCCCAGCACTGTTGTTCTCGCTGAGTTTGTTGTTTTGGTTTTTTTCTTTAATCGGTGTAAATGGAAGTAAAGGCTGGCTGTGGGAGTGTTGGCTTTCTTGGATATTGGGTGGTTTGTGATGTTCTGCTGCTGTTTGGGGCTTTGACCTGCTGGAAGCTGAGTTCATTCGATTCCCTCCCTTGCTGTTGCAGTTCCTCTGGTACATTATGAGTGATGAAGTCCCAGATTTGAGTCCCCAGGGTGGCTTTAAACCACCAGGAACTAAATACCAGCCTTATCCAAAGCAGAAAGGAAATTAAAGCATTGCTGGGAGTGTTGGAGGGGATGTTTGCTACAGGCCTTGTGGTCTTCCCCTGTTGCCCAAGGCATTTTTAAAAACTAGCTGTAACTTTTCCAGACAACTCTCTTGCTGGTGAATGGGGCTGTAACGTGAATTTCTTGCCCAGCTGAAACGAAACCCAGCATTTTAAACAGAAGGTGCTGTTGTTGAGCTTGATTTAAAAAAAAGAATTGTAAGTACAGGGTTAAAGCTTCTGCTTATAAATAAATAAATGCATGCTTCTCCTTCCTCTTGGGAAAGCAGCTTCTGTGTGTGCAAAAGCCCCAGAGAAGTCGCCTGGTATTTGCTGGTTGATGCTCATTTAATGTGAGTCAGGGCAGTTAATTTTTCCTGTGTACACAGCTGGAATTGCCAAACTGGGAGCTGTTGTGAAGGATGCAGGATGTAAACAGTCCGTGTGTGCCCGTGGGTTCCCGAGGCAAGGGCTGTGTTCCCACCCCCAGGCACAGGAAGGGAGAGCACAGAGTGGAGAAGAGGCTTGGGAGGGATGGCTGCTGGGTTAGCACATCTGCTTGCCAGAGGTAAATGCTGCTCTTGGTTTGACCGTGCTGAAGGTTTAAGAGATTTTTGCTAAATGCTTAAGATAATAGAAGGTAATGAAAGCATAAATCATGGAGAGTGTGGGAGCACAGATGGAAGTGAAAAGGGGTGAAGATATGTGTATGTAAAGATGCTATATGTATTTATGTATCTTAAGTTCTTAAAGTAGGAAGTATCTTGTATTTTACTTACGGGCACATTTTAGTCAAAAACCCCCTGAAATTTAATGCTTTGATGAGAAAACTATGGTTAAGAAAAAGACATTTCAGAAAAAAGTTCTAGTCTTGAAACAACACTCTTCTGAAATTCTGATAATCCCCATCAAGCTTTAATACCTGTGGTTTATGTCCAGTGTTTCTTTTTTTTTTTACTTTTTAAACAAGGGGTCTACCAGGCAAGAGTTATTGTTGTTAATGGCACTTCAGTATTTGCAGGAGAATCTGGTTTTGGGGTTACTCTCAATTTGGTCAAATATTAAGTTGCTTTTTAAATAGCTTCAGTATATTTCCTTTTTATGGGTGAACCCTTCTGAGTATTTTCTCTCTTTAAATGACAAACTGGTGGCATTCCCTACATATTGTCCTTTGATGTCATTATTCATTTCCATAGAAAACAAAGAACTTCCAGTTAGTTGCTCTTTATTTTAAGATATCCCATAATTAAAAAAATATTTCAACTGTTTGGCTCATGAATTCATAACTCACATCGTGTGTCCCTCTAGCCCTTTTTCTGGGATATACTGTGTCATATCCAAAGTTAAGAAGTGAAATTAAAAATTAAGAAGTATAATTGAGAAGCATTGGTGTGCAGAGAGCAGACTCGTGTTTCCTGTGTTAATGCTAGGTCAGGAAAGGGGAGTGTTGTTTATCAGATTGCCAAAATGACTGATTTGTGTCTGGTCTCTTCCCTGATGATGTGTCTGGCTGTTGGAGTCGGCAGCAAAGTTTTTCCACTGCAATTTTTGTAATTAAGTATTGTGGGCTATTTTTTATTTTCATTAATTCAGCATAATTCAAAGTGATTTGCAGCACATCGTGATTTTAATACCAAATGTTATTTGACTTAACTAATTATTTTGACTGAAATATCTTTACCTTGTTAAATGAAATATGTCCCTTCCTATTTCACTTGTCAGCTTTATCTGGTAGTTGCTCAAGAAAGTGACATTTCAAATGTGGTGTTTGTTTTTTTTTTAGTTTTTAATCTGGTGCCTTTCTCCTGATGGCAGGAGGAGTGGAGGTGTAGGAAATATCTGACTATATTTACTGAGCCTAAATACAGTAGGAGTTAATGTGAAGGGACAGATAGGCTGTTTGAAGACCAGCTTAGAAACTGTGTTATGTTAGGGGCACATGTATATTTCTATATATTTATACACGCAGAGAGAAGGACAGACAGACACGCAAAGGAGGGTCATTAATGCCATGGCAGTTGCTCATATATGTAATGTATGTGATCTCAGATGGCTAATTACATTTCAGCCAGTGATGTATATTTTCATTAGTTTAACTTCCAGAATGTTAAAGCATGATGAAATACATTTTTGAAGTCAACAAGTTTAATTTTTTTTCCATCTCAGCTCTTTTTCTGCTTTATTCTTTGAGGGTTTTTTTTTAGTTTTTTTTAATCCAAACTTCTGCTTTGGGTGTTTCATTGTTTATAATGAATCCTGAAGTGAGCAGTGACAGATTCCTGTGTACTCACAGCCTGTCATCTCTGTGTTTACTGGCAGAAAGAGTAACATCCCTGCTCTCCTCTGTTCCTCTTCCAGGTGATCGGAGCCCTCGTCCTCGCCGTTGGGATTTATGCAGAAATTGAAAGACAGAAGTACAAAACTCTAGAAAGTGCCTTTCTAGCCCCAGCAATTATTTTGATACTTTTGGGCGTTGTAATGTTCCTGGTATCCTTTGTGGGTGTGCTGGCTTCTCTAAGAGACAATTTATGCCTTCTGCAAGCAGTAAGTGTTGGAATTTTTATTCCTAGTTTCTAAAGCTTGCTGCTTTTGCTGTTCGCTGTCCTCCGAATTCACATCCAGATCTATGTCTGCACTGAAAAATAGTTTAACGAAGTTTCTTTTTAAAAAATTTTAATTAAATCTGCATTTAGTGGCTGTGGTCTCAGGGAGCAGCAGCATTTGGTCTTGCCAGCGACAGGACCGGCGAGGGTCTGAGCCCAGCACTGGGAAAAGAAGCTTCCCAGCAGCTCAGGTGTCATGGAAAATAACCAGGAGTGTGAGTTATTCTCAGTCGATGTGTACCTTGTGCAGACCCAGCTGCTGGTGTACCAGTTGATGCTGGCTGCTGGTTTCAACCCAGAGGAAGCAGCTGGAGAGAGAAGCCCTGGCTCAGGCTGATGTCCAGCAGCCGGTGTGGCCAGAGTCTGCCTGTCCTCCCCTGGGAAGTGGAACGTAGAGGGGAGAAGGAGAAATGGGTGGTCAAAGTTAGATGGGCAGCTCAGGCCTTTGAGAGAAGGGCCCTGAAATGAAGGGGATGAGGTTTTTCTCCCCAGTGCCTCTGAAAAGGTGAATTTTAGGGAAATTCCTGGGTAACGCTGTGGTTGCAGATGGAAGCTGCACATGTGGCTAATTAATATTAAAGTGTGCAAACTTAGTTTTCACCTGCACAGAATCACACAGAGTTTGGGTTGGAAGGGACCTTTTAAAGGCCACCTAGTACGACCCCTTTGCAATGAGCAGGGTCACCTTCCACTGGACCAGGCTGCTCAAAACCCAGCCCAGCCTGGCCTTGTCATGTCAGTTCAGTCTAACAAAATGCTAAATATGTGGTTTATTATGGAGGGCAAAGCCAGGAATAACCATGGATTTTGAAGTTATACTGGAATTTTACTGAGAGCCCCTCCTTAGGCTTCTTTCCCACTGAGCGTGGTGGTGTGTCAGATGCAAATGTCAGAACATTTTCTGTTCCCATCCTGGTAGCAAACCCAGCTGGGTATTCAACAAAGCAAGTCCCTGATGCCAGCTTCCCAGGCTGATTCCAGAGTTAGCAGGAGAAAAGATACCTGCCTGGTGAATTCCTGACACTGAGTGCACAGAAGTTAAAGCAGCTTTCAGAGGAGAGCATTAGGGATTATTTTCAAACGAGGGATCTTAAAACTTCACTCCTGGTGAAGTTCCTTGCTACACAGCAGACCTGAATTCACTTAACACCCATCTTTTATGCCTGAAGGGTTGGAAAAACATTTCAAGTACTGGCATGATGCAGCTCTCTCACAGTGCAATGGATTTCTTTGTATTTTTCACATTTTGCACACGCTGTGATGGGCAGTCATGGATGCACACGTGGTTGTGTGTGAGTGCATTTGTGAGCACATGTGTATACACAGGCAAATAAACATGGCAAGCACCACACAAAAGGGTACCAAGCCTGGAATTTTGCTTTGATTTAGCACTGGCAGTGTAGTAGAAGGTGGTTTGGATTATCTTAAGCTGTGCTGCTTTATCCAGTAATTGGAAGCTAACAGGGAAGTACTGGTTTTGTAGGAAGCATAAAAACATGAAGTGGGGTGTGTTTTGTGGCAGTCCATCAATATGCTTCTCTGGGATGCTGTTGTGGAAAGGAGTATCTTGGCAGGATAATTTCATTTAATGGTTTTGAGTCTGTTCAGAGCAGAAAAATAATGTGCTTGCCAATTGGGCAAAACCCAGAATAATTTAAGTGAGGAAAAAAGGCTTTCTCGTGACATTGACAGTTTTATAAGAACAAACTCAGAATTTCATATTTTCCTTTAAAATGCCATGCTGAAAGCCGAGTCTATTGGCAATTGAATGCTAGACTTAAGGGCACTAATTGAGAGAGTAATTAGAGTTGTGTCTAATGACTCACTTGCACTTGTTTTCCTGCAGTTCATGTACATCCTTGGTATCTGCTTGCTGATCGAGCTGACAGGTGGAGTGGTGGCCCTGATCTTCAGGAACCAGGTGAGATGCTTGCTTCAGGTTTTGATGTGATTCAGCTCTGCTAAACAACACCTGTTCAAGCTGTCACCTGAGCACTCACTGACAGAGGTCTGCAGACAGGTCCAGGCTTTTCAGAGTTCAGCAGTGGTGGGGTTTGCCACCGTTCTGGAGATGAATTCCAGGTTAACGAACTTGGTGAAAATCTGGTGACTACAAATGTGCAGTACAGGCAAAATGAGTTTCCAGCTCTTCCTGTATGACAAAATGCTTTCTTCTGTTTTGCCATCTGGGTCTGACTGCTAATTTGGGAGCTTTCCAGGTGGATTTGGAGACTGTAGTTTTTTAGTGGCCCAAATGTTTTGCCTCAGTTAAAGGACAGCTTTTCCCTGCCCACATCCATAAGCAACATAACAAATTTATATAGGAGACTGCATCATTGGCAAGCATGCTATAACTGTATTCAGCCCTTGATTTTTCTGCACAGAAAGCAGCAGACTATTTTTTTCAGGTAGAAATACTTTACAACATAAATGTATTCACTATGGCACATACTAGATGTCTATGCTTCCATTTCTAGCAGGACAGCTACACTTAGGGACAGGTTTCTTCCCTTGGAGAAGTTTGACTTAGTATGGGGAGAACGAGAAAGTATTTGTGGAAGCTTAGGGTAGTAGCCTCAATTCAAGTCCTGTTTGTTTTGCATGTCATGTGCATTTTTTCCCATTTCTTTCTCTACTTCCTCTTCAAATCTGTAGAGTCTAAATGAGATTTTTGACCAGTTAGGAGGGTCCTGTATTATTTGTCATCACTGATGTGACCATCCTTTTTGTTCTGGTTGGTTTGTAAGTGTTGCAGTTTGTAATACTGAGAAGATGAGTGGGTGTATTTCAGATTTTCTGACCTGTAAGGCTTTAACTTTGTCCATTTCAGCAGCTGGGTTGAAAGGAAGGTTGTTAGATTCTGGTAGTGATTAGTCCCTGGTTTTGCTGTGCTGAGATTGTGCTCAATCTTGAAAACTAAATACACTTTTTTTTTCTTTTCTCTCATTTTCTGAACTTTAAAAACACTTTGTTGATTTAATTTCTAATATGCCATGCTGAGGAGATACATTTTATATCTGCCATTGCCACTCACCTATATTTCTCTAAACAACAAACAACCACTGCAAAACATACAGATACACCTTTTTTTTCCACTCCATGTGGAATGAAGCTTTCTATCTGGAAATTATGGACTCTTTGGAAAATCAAATTAATAGAAAATTCATGGAAAATAAAATTAATGGACAGTGGTGACACAGTCAAGTCTTGTTGCTCGGGGCGTGGTGCAGACCACGGTGCCAAGATCCACCACCCAAACCCACTGCTCTGTCATCCAGAAGATGATGAGGGTCCCCAGTGACAGGGATCCTGCCTGGGGATAATGGGACCAGCTCTGGGAGATGCTTGGAGAGCCTCAGCAGTGAGAGGTGTGGCACTGCTGGCACTTCCCAGCCCAAACCCAGCAGTGAGGCTGCTTCTGTAGAGGAGAACAGATGGTTGGTCCCTGCAGGGCTGTGCTAAAATTTGTTTTTTTCTCTAAAAAAAAAAAAAAGCCTTTTCTTTTGTGCTCATCAGTTACACTTGTCATTTTAACCTGCTCCTCTAATTCTGTTCCAGCCCATGTGCCCACTGTGCAACCCATGAATCTTGTTTTCCTTTTGCTTTCTAGACAATCAAGTTCTTGAATGATAACATTAGAAGAGGAATTGAGAATTACTATGATGATTTAGACTTCAAGAATATCATGGATTCTGTTCAAAAGCAGGTTTGTTGTTTTTTTTTTTCTCCCTTGGACTAACTCAGCAACAGCTTTGAGTTTTCCAGTGATGTGACAATCAAGTTGCTACTGATGAGGGGGATGAGATCTTGTGTGTCTTCTCTTATGGTGTTGCTGCTGAGATCAGGGCTCACCCAGCATTCCAGCTGGCATTTAAAACCCTCTTACATCACTGCAGAAAGAGAGGGCCAAAATGCAGCTTTTGCCTTGGCCAAGTGCAACTCAAATGCTCAAGGTCAGATCCTACAAACCTGCAGGTTTATAGTGGCCCCACAGCTGGATTCAGATGAATTCAGCCTAAATTCCACCCATGGCCTTGCACTCAACGTTTCTGCTGGCTGGTCCAAGAGACTGAGAAGGATCTTGTTAAGAGGAGGCACTGGATAGAGAGACATGAGGTGGCATTTGGGCTGCTACAACCTGGACCGTTGTGTGGCTGCTCGAGGGCGTGCACAGAGCTCTTTAACAAGGTGGTTCTTGGAAGGAAATACCAGTGGAAGAGAGTCTACCTGTAATTAAAATTCAGAAACTGTGGTGAGCCCAGCTGGGCATTACTTAATGGCACGTGGCGTTGACTCACAGCCTTTTTTTGTTTTTTTAATAAGGCTGGTCTGTTGAAATGTTTATTAGGTTATTGAAGAGTTCTGCCATGCAGCTCAGAGATTGTAGAAGAAGCAAAAAGTGTTCAGAAATGTGATGTCAGGGCCCATGTGATGTCCCTGACCATGGCAAGTAATGGTTATTTAAAAAAATTGACTTAGGAAGTGATACATATATTCTAGGACATCGTTATGGAGATGGCAGCCTGCTTTGAAAAACAAAGTTAGCATGGAAAGTCTGTCAAAAGCAGACCATCCTGAGGAAATTTTGTCATTAGACTTCATAATGCTTTAAAGTTTCCATGCACTGCCCAAAATTATGGATATGTACAGCGAACATACACGTTAGTGATTAAGTAAACTCCTTTTCCCTTCGTTTAGATTATAAAGTGAATATTTATATTAAGTCAGTATAAACTTGCAGTATTTGTTTGCCAGCTTTCAGTTCTTCTAAATTACACCCACAATGTTTTGGTGAGATGAATTTATGCCTTAGAGCAACGCTTTTGTTTCTTTGATCCAGTTGGAAATGCAGTCATAATCCTTAAAACAACTGCAGAGGTAGATTACAGGTCAAGATAGAGTCTATGTAAAAACACTGCTTAATGATGTCCAGAGCTGGAAAGAAAATTTTTCCACTCAGAAAAGATGGGAGGTGGAACTTGGCACTGAGTACTTTGCTCTGGCACCCTGGGTTATAGTTCAGTGGGTGACAGAGGAGTATTACCTGTATCTTTAATTCTTTTTAATTGTATTTATCATATATACATTCATATATGCCATGCTGATAAAATGGCAGAATTTTTTGGCTTTTAAAATTGTTTTATTCTTTCTTTGTTTTCTACTTGTTCAAAGAGTTTAAGGTACAAATATTTTTTTCCTTTTCCTTTTGGAGTCGTAGTACCATTTAGGTTGGAGAAGACCTTTAAGATCATCGAGCTTTTTTGCCTTTTTTTTTTCTTTTTCTCTCCAGTTTAAGTGCTGTGGTGGGGAAGATTATAGAGATTGGTCCCAAAACGTGTACCACAACTGTGAGGCTCCAGGACCACTGGCTTGTGGGGTGCCCTACACTTGCTGCATCAGAAATAAGGTAAGTCCTGGCACCTCAGCATCACTGGTGTTGGCTCAAAAAGGTACCTGACTTTAGGAAGTCTGGGGTAAGAAGTGAAGGAAAATGGGTCCTTTCCTCCCCTAATGGATCCATGGGTCTTGACAGCTTGAAAGGGAGAAAACAATGGATTAGATGTGTTGGCTGTGGTCCATTTTACTGACCCACTTCCCAGCCCCAGAAGGGATGTCACGGCTCGCCTGAACCAGAGCTGCTTAAAATTCAGTTTTGCTGGTGTTTTCCCCAGGGTTTGCTGCTGGGAAGCCTGGGACCTGGTGGTTTCTGTGGGTGGGGGGTCAGAGTGATGTGCTCCAGCTGCTGTGTGAATTAAAAACCACACAGAATGACCTTGTCATCTCCAGAATAATCCAAAAATGTGAGCAACTGACCTCAGGGTGAGGGCATGCTTGTGGGCACAGGGCTGCCCCAACCTATCTTTGAAAGCTACCTGCCTCTAAATCCTGGAAGGACTGGAGTCTGAACCAGTTTCTCAGTCTGTGATGAACTGGTACTAACTGGTGCTGACAGCACTAGGAGCGGGCGTTGATTTTCATGCAAATGTGTTTTAATTAATTCTGTAATTCACTGCTCTTCATTTGAGGGATGCATGTAATGCTGATTTTGATAAAGAACTATTCCTCAACTACTCCAGTACAGGCAGTCCCTGCCTCACTGGGTTTTGGTCTCTAGTCTGAACATGAGATAGAGAGATTGGGTGTGTGTAAGAGCAGAGCTCATGATGGATATCCTGCTGCTGCCTGGTTTGGGCTGCCCTTTCAACATCTGCCTTGAGCATGGCTGTTTAATTAAAAGAAAGGAAAAGTAGATGCAATGGTTGTGTCAGTAATCCTGCTAGGTGTTGCTGAGAAATGTGTATCATAGGAAGGTGTTTATTACGTGTGCACACACATTTTTGGTGTGTGGGAATGGGTCTGTTTAAATCTGTGATGAGCTTTGATTTATTCTCAGAAACCAAAGCTGAACAGCTATGCTTTGAGTCTTAGGTGTTTGAGAGAAAGGATCTGCAGCTGGATGGAGCAGAGCAACTCAGGATTTTGCCTTCAGGAAAGGGAAAGCACTGAAATAAAAACTTCTCCAGGGGAAAACAGGGAATAAATTCTCCATGTGCTTCACTGACAGCTGGGGAGCAGGGGGATTAGGCCTCTTGTAGCCCAAAAGGTGTCAAGCTCAGAGAAATTAATTGAAAGGCAGGGAGAAGGCCCAGATGGAAGTGTGGTTCATGCAGGTGCTGCAGTAGGTGAGGGCTCGTGGCTCTGCAGCAGGGGGATGCTGATGCTGTGCTGTGTGCAGTCAGTGGCACCAGCAGGGCTGTGCATGGCTGCCTCGGGGAAGAAACAACAGGGAGATGCATCAATCTCGTGTGTTTGACAAATCCTTCCAAACACAGGCTGGTTTCTGTCCTGGAAAGCTGCAGATATGGTTTGTGATTACTCATTGGCTTTGTAGTCATGGAAAACTCCCGCTCATGTTGGTGCCTGGATTCTGATCCTCTGTAAAAGCCTTCTGCTAACACAAGCCAGCTCGTACTGGGGGGGCTCTAAAGGAACTAGGCTTATGTCCAATTATGTATTAAAGACTTACACTAGTGTAGCAGGTAGAAATTAGTCCCAAATGCCCATAATCCTCTGTTTCCAATGCATTTATGTCCTCTGCGTACATTTGCTCATGCCACGGTGTCCTGTTAGCAAATTCTGTGTTTAAAGTTAAATGATGGGGCTGCGTTCCTTGTGGTCACATATTTTGGCAGTGACCACGTGTCAGGCAGGCAGGCTTCAACAGTTTTGGGAACATGAAATCACTCACAGCCAACACAACACGCTGGTGCCTAATATTGGTATTGACTTCCAAGTGTATTTATTACCTGTGGTTGGCAGATGGGTACCCCACACTGTTTCCCAACAGCCCTGTGGAACAGTCTGGGCTTTTCTCCTAGGAATGTGCTGAACCTTGTTTGTCAGACAGTTGTGTGTTAAAGGTGAGAGCCCAGCTTTCTGGGGAGCTTAAAAACTTCCCATTTTCCTCCATGTCTTTGCCTTTGTTCACCATTTCCTTTGATGCCAGTGGGTTTTTACATTGGATGATTTTTAAGTGAAGTACAGCATCTTCAGGCTGGCTTTTCCAGGCTTTCAAGGTAGAACCTTGGAACCCACAGAAGGCATTACATGGCTACAGAAAATGCAGTAGTAATCTGTGGTGAATGCAAGCACTCAGACTCTTTTAAATATATGAGTTTTAGATTCATGTATGTAATGGTATTGTATGAACATTGTAGTGCATTCAGTCTTGTAAAAAGCATTCATAGTATTGGAAGTTATTTGAAATTGAAGATATTTCTGAGCTTAAATTTGTCATCGTCTTGGCATGAAGGCTGTGTTCACCCCTGGTTTTAGTAATAAGGTGTGTTAAGTTATTAAGGCTCTAAAAGGAAATCCAGCTGTTCATTCTGTGGAAACAGCTGTGTCACACAGCTCTGTCACAGCTCACGTTGGTTGCTGGTGCCACCCTGCTTTTGCTGGAGAGAAATGCTTCAACTGTCTTGTGACACACTGACAATACTCATTCCTCTAAGATCATGTAGAGCTCTAACTAAATCTGACACGGGGGCTGCTGGGATAAACTGGTGTTGGACTGGGAAATAACCCTGTCATTGCTTTTATATGAGAGTAAAAATAATATTTCTGTGATTTTAATTCCCTGCTGCAGTTCATATTTGTTGTTTTCTTTTCAGACAGACATTATCAACACTATGTGTGGATACAAAACCATTGACCAAGAGGTAACATAGCCAGTGCCCACCCTGTCATGGCAGAGGGTGCTGCTTCCTGCACTTTTTTTGGTCTGTTTTAAAACTGTCTTCTGTGTGCTTTAATCTGCCAGGCAGTTAAATCTGCAATTTAAATGTTTGGGGTTTTTTTCCTGGAATAGTTTCCATATATGAGAAGAAGCTAATCTTGTTTGAATTTTGTATCTTCCCTTCTTTGCATTTTCCATGATTCCTTGTTTGTTGACAAAGCTGCTTTCAAAAATTTGAAGCAGTGACTTGAGTTGGGGAAAGCTTTTAGTACTTAAAACCCAAAGTTTCTCACTGAGTAAAACTGGCATTGATAAAAGCCAACTTGGCTGTTTCTAAGTATTTTATGTCCCAGGAGTGGGTGTTTTATTTTTAAGCCTGTGATAGTTCTCCTGGAAGAGCAGTGGGACTTCCCTGGTTGCATGGGCTGCCCTCTCCTCCCTCCAGCAGTGGGATGGGGCCTCCTGCTTCAGCCTTCCCTTTCAGGAACAGCCCCAGTGACTCCAGAGGAGAGACTGCCAGCTCAAGGCAGTAATTGCAGAGTGATTAAGAAGGGAAATCGGTAATTGGATCTGCCCTGAGTTCTCCACTCCTGGCTTTGGAGCGCTGGGATGAGGCAGGGCCGGGGTGGGGGCTGGTCTGGAAAAGCTCCTCTCCCCAGCTCATTTGAGGCACTTGGAGCACAATGCCAGCCTCGGTTGTTGGTTTTTGGGATTACCGGTTATCTTTAAATACAACTTGGCTTCATTCAGATTCACTGATTTGTGGCTTAATCACCTGAGCGCTCCAGCCGGGCTCTAACACGGAGCACTTCAGCATATGCTCAACTTCACCCCATTCATCTGCTTAGGACCCTCTGCAGCCTCAAGTGCTTTCTATATTATGGGCTGGGGTCACGGAGCAGCACAGCTTGCAGGACTGAATCCGAAATCCTCTTGTTCCTGTCCTTTTTAGGGTCTTTTTGCAAAGCACTTGGTCCACAATTTATATTTTTCCACTGCTGTATTTTCAACTTGGAAGCAGAGATGAAAGCTAAGGAGAGACTTCTCTGCTGTTCAAGTGGTCTTAAGTGAGAATTGGGTGCATTTCTTGTTGAAAAATAGCTGCAACGAACAGGTTTAAGACAATGAAATAACTTCCTCAGGTGTAGAATAGCTTTTAAAAAATAGAGTAATTTGTTGAGGTGTGGAGCAGCTTAACAACAGATGGAAGAGTTACTGATGAGGTCTTTGTTAAACTCAGTGGGTTTAAAGAGGTGGGAAGGCAAACCAAATCTGCCCCCCTGAGTTTTGAGTCGCCAGGTGTATCTCACTCCAGTGGAACTGCCTGTTGAACCCCTACTCTGATATTTTGCAGCGCTTGAGCGTTCAGCATGTTATCTACGTCCGAGGCTGCACGAATGCTGTGCTCATTTGGTTTTTGGACCACTACAGCATCATGGCTGGCGTGCTGCTCGGCATATTGCTGCCCCAGGTAAGAGAGGCCGCTGTGTTACCCCTGAGAGGGAACGCCTGATGTGTCGCTGCGAGAAGTCTCATTTGACTATCATCACAATTTTCTTCCCGAACTCAGTGTAACTGACCAGCTGAGGTGGCATTCTGGTAATTCAGTAGCATCCCCGTGATGTGTAGCAGGATTTGGTGAGGCAATTCGCTTTGGCTCGGGGTTTATTCTTGAGTCCTCCCCTAGCTGTGACAGCTGGGGCTCTCTAATGCTGCAGTGAGGTGAGCTGCGTGTGCTGTGTGACCGGGGCTGCTGTTCCCTTGGCAGTTCCTGGGCGTGCTGCTGACCCTGCTGTACGTCACGCGGGTGGAGGACATCATCACGGAGCACAAGCTGAGCGAGAGCCTCTTCGGGGACGCGCGCCGCAGAGCTGCGCCCGAGCTGGCTGGAGCCGGCTGCTGCATGTGCTACCCGGGCTGACTCGGGCAACCCAACATGCAGCCGAGGCAAGCAAGCCCAGCGGCTTTGGTCCGTGCTGGCTGCTCCAGGCTGTGCGGTGGTGAACCAGCCAGCGGTGGGCGCGACCCAGGACACGCGGCACGGCGCTGCCGGAGGGTGGGACCGTGGATCCTAAATGTCCTCCTGAGCGATAGCACAGCCAGAAAACCCTGGGGAAGATTTGAACGTCGATTTCTAGGAAGCGTCTTTGCGTCTCGGGATGTCGTATTTAAGTGTTTGTCCTTTTCCAACTTTATTTTCTTACTCCTTCCAGAGAGATTTCTTACTGATCGACATGGTGAATATTAAACGTGTTTAATAATGGGGTTTTATGCTAACCATGATGAATTTACTGACAATAATGGATGTGATGCTGATCGCTTTCATTGCTCAGTGTTCTGTGCCTTTTAATAATGGGGCAAATGCCAGTGTCAAATCAGTCAGGTAGTGCTTGATCTATTTTTTAATGCAGTTTATTACTGTCTGGCTTTTGTATAAACTAAGGATGTGTGAGTCTTGGATGTACTGTATTTTTCCCCTTTAGTAAATTAACTAGGTGATTTATGACTTTATATTTTTTTGGAGTTCTGTATGTCAGATGTTTCTAAAATTTACTGTCGAAATAAAAACAATGAATTGTTTTTTTCTTAAAAAAAAGCACATGGTTTTTGTTTAAAATTATTTTTTATTTTCTAATGTAAGTTAAGCCTGTCCCTCAAACACTGAATCAAAAGGTAGAAGCAGGAAATCACAGCAGGAGCTGTGATTCTGGCTTGGGTGCTGCCTGCCTGGGGTTTTTAGAGAATCAGTGAACATCTGTGCTTCCCTTGCTTCTCTTAGTCCACCAAGAGCTCGGGGGTTTTTATTGGTGTTCCTTTGTCCTGAGCATTTCTGTGCAGTCTCTCCAGCCCCAACCAGGCCTGCAGGCAAAATGCAAAACCTAATGATCATAATATTTCAATTAAACCAGAGTCAGGATGAGAATAAAGCAGGTTTATATCCTGAATGTAAATCTCTTCCGAACACTCCACTAAGAAAAACATGGCAACATCTGATATTATCCTCTCCTTGCTGCTTTTTGTTGTTGCTTTTTTTAAAAAAAAATTCTTGTCCTGGACATTTTTTTGGGGGCTTTCGTCAAAACTCAGCGTTTGCTGCTTAACTCTCTGCCTTCACCAAGAATTTCTTAGCAGACTTCACGTGTTTCCAGGAGCCAGAAAAGGACTCTGCAGCTCTTCGGTGCTCCTGATGGTTTCTAGGGAGAGAGATCCCAGTGCAGCACGGGCAGTGCGAGGTCCACAGCACGCTCTAGCGTTGGGCCCTGCACATGGCTACTGCTTAATTAACTGCTCCTTTCATCCAAATTTTCCTGGTCTCTGTCTTGAATAATGTGTTCTGGTAAGTTAAGAAGCAGGATGCGTTTTAAGGGTGGGATATGTGTACAAAGAGAGGAAGGAGGAGCAGCTTGGGAGGGTGGAGCTGACTGCTGGGGAAGGATGGGAAGATTGAAGCTGAAGTTGGTTTGTAGCAGAGACTGGGCTGGGAAGGTGGGAATGACAAAGGTAGTTCTCCTTTGGTGACAAAAGCAAGTTTTTGCTTTCTAATAAATGTGAATGGGGGGGGTGGTGTGAAATATGAGATAGCCCAGAAACCAGGAGGTGGCAGAAACCTGGTTAGACTTTAGGTGGTTTAAATGAAATGGGGGTACAAGAGTACCCCCCCAGAGTATTTTGGGATACAAGACAGCAATTATCCCTTACGAAGAAAATTTGTGGGCTGTACTGAATTTTCATCCATCCCCAGTGTCATTCACAATGTTTGGGTGGGAGTGATGTCAACCTGACAATCACAAAGTAAACCCTGTCTGGTTTTGTTTAATAAATGATTGATTCAAAAACCATTGACTCTTCCCATTCCCTAGGATCTGAGGAAATTAACTCTTGGCTTCACAGGCCCTGGTGACTGGAGGGAGGGATGATGCCTATTGGGAGGTGGCTGGAGGAAAGAGATGCAGCAATTCTCTGCTCAGCTTCCTTCTCCAGAGAGCTGATGAGAAAATTGTCTTCAGATGGGTGAAGAATGCTGCTCTAATTTAATCCCTGTCCTCCTGGCAGGAGCAGCCACAGCTGGGCTGCTCCTCACAGATGCATCCTTAACCTGATTTAAGAAAATGCTCCTTAAAAGGCTGAGACAGCTCCACAAAATCCCAGAACTATGGATTATTCTGTGTGTGTGTAATTTTAAAGTGCTCTGACAGCTGTGAGCTGCCAGTGGTTCATGCTCCAGGCATTCCTGCTTTCCATCACCGTTCAGGAAAAGAGATTTACCCCTCTATTTCGTGAGGCCACAGAGGCACAGACTTGGCACAGCACTCGGGCGATGCACGCTGGCGAGCTGGGTGCCGGGCTGGAGCATCGTGCACAGTATCTGCTGCATGTGCTGCTGCTGCTACTTGATAAAAATCTTTAATTAGCACAGCCCCGGAGGAGAAATGCCGAGCAGGTCTCCCTCTGGTGGTATGGCTATGCCGTACCGCAGGGCACTAATTAAATTCCTGCTCGCTGGGGATTAAATCTCTGCATCCATACGGCACCAGGGTTTCTTCAGCGGCCCCTTCCCCTGCTCTGCTTCAAGAAGCTCCTGTGTGCAGGCACAGCTTCCCAGGAAATCCCTCGATAGCGCCGAACCTCTGCAGTGATTATCACCTGTTCCTGAGGCAGGGAGGGACAGACACTCAGGGTACAGCTGCTGGTTGCAACTTCACCTTCGTTCCTCGGAGGTGGGACGAGCTCATTTCCCTCTGATGGGGAAAAGTATCAGTGTTTAAGATGTAAAAACTATTTAGATAAAAGTTGTTTTGTAGATTTGTGTTCCTAAAGCTCTTCACTAGAACTTCCCAGCGTTCACAACTTTTCTGCACCAGCTGATTGTTCAAAGGTTCTTGTGGGGGTTCAGGAATTGATTTTTGGTAAGAAATAATGTGGTGGGTGTTGAACTGCAGAGGGCAGGTGCTCCCACTTGCCGGGATCCTGTGGGCTGTGCTGGGCCAGGGAGATCACCTCCACCACAGGAACACCAGTGGCACAGAAGCTGCTTTGGGTTTGCATCCTGTGTGCCTGCTGGGGCAGGGAGGAGAGAGGGCAGAGGGTGGGAGAGCAGTGCTGCTGTTTGTCTTGTCAAAGTCACATCCAGTGCATCGTGCTGCTTAAAACTGACACAGCTCCATCTGTTTTTGCACTCGGGATGAAAGTACTGCTTGGGTTTGGATTCAGCTCCTGGCCTGAAGTCTGTCTCTGCAGCTCTAAGGGATAAAACTTTGCCCCGCAGCAGCGTTCAGAGCCCTCGGCAAAGGCGGCTGTTAAATGCCCTCAGGAAAGTGGGAGTTCCGAGCGTTTCCAGCGTGCTCCTCTGAAGGAGGTACTTCTTTTTCTGTGAGAAGTTTTGTCCTTGATGAAGAGCTGAAAGCTGCCGTCCTGGAAAGGAGAAGAGAGGAGCCGACCTGTCTGGGTTGTGCACACCAGGACAAAGCCACCTCATCCTTCTGGGCACTGGGTACTGGTTTTCTGATCCCAGCCCCATCACAGTGCTCAGCCCTGCTTGGAGATTCCTCGTGGGTCAGCACCAGGGGTTCTGGGACGGGAGGTTTTGCCTGGGGAAGCACAAGGAGCTCCTGGCACCAGGTGAGCGTTGCTTTGCCCCAGTGTTCCCAGCGTGCTCGGGGACTCTGTTCAGGGCAGGTCCCTGGGCTGGAGCAAAGCAGAGCAGCACTGTCTCCTCCAGCTTGAGGTTACACCTTCCTGGGTTAAAATACACACAGCACCCTGAGGGGTTTGGAGGGTGCTGGGGGAAACCTGCTGGCTGCAGGGCAAGAGCCAGGAGGAATGGAGCCCTTTGAGGTCCCTGGAGCTACACGCAGGCCCTGGCAAAGCTGTTGAGCTGCAGTGGAATATTGGTTCTTGGAGAAGTCTGTGTGCAGGGCTTTGATGTTTCTGTGGTTTTTTCAAACACGACTGGGTTTTGCTGACTGGGACTGCTGCCTCTCCCCCTCTTTCCCAGCGGGAGTGTTGAGCTCTCTCTGGTCCCATGCAGCACACTCCTTTGCTGGGATGGGGAAGTGCAAATTCACAGGGCCTCATGCTGGTTGCTGAGAAAGGTGGAGCAGAGGTGCAAACCGTGCCTGGAGCTTGGCTGGATGAGTTGGAGAACATGGTCCTCCGGAGAAATGCCCAAATCCGTGGTGGAAGGGGAGAAGATGTGGGTTAGGAACCTCTGTGTGAGCTCCAAAAGCCTCATCGCTCCTGATCACAAGAGTACAGAGCCTGCAGGAAGTGTCCCTCAACCCAGGCCTGTTGCTCAGGTGGAGCTGGTCCATCCCCTGATGGTCTCCAGCTTCCCATCATTTGGTATTTCCTAAAACAGTGTTAGTTCTCCAGGAAAGGGAGCTGGAATATCCAAGCCCCCAAAGGAGCTCCATGTCTGGGCTTAGCTCGCTTCCCAGCCAGCTGTTGGCTTATTTCCATCCAAAATGTGTTCGTGCTGCTGAAAGCACCTGGTGCACCTGAGGGAATGAAGCCTCTAAGGAATGCCCAGTACACGTGTGTGTCATGGGGTCATCCCACAGCCCCATCCCAGGAGCAGGGACAGCACCAGGCCGGCCGGGATGTGCTGTTTGAGCCTCCCGTGACAAGCAGTCCCCTTGCCCAGCAGTGGAAGGAGAGGTTGTCTGCAGCACCCCTGTCACCCCTGTCCCTGCTATCCCAACCCTGGCACCTTGTGAACGGGGCAGGATGTGGCCCTGCCACCCCCAGCCCGGTGACAGCAGCAGCGGCACGCCAGCCCCCCGCCCCAATTATAGTTGGGTGTCGCAAAAGACATTGAAAAGCAAGGAGGAGAGCTGTGAAGAGGGTCATTTTAGTGGCTCTTTCTCTCTTCTTTTTTTTTTTTTTCCCCCCGAGAAGGAAGTTAGAAAAGCAGAGCCCTCAAAGCCGCATTGAAAGGGTGACAGAGACGGGATAATGCGTAAGACTGAGGGAAGGAATCTCAGAGCACTCGCCACGGTGTTTTAATGATCTGTTAACAATTGCCCCTTTCAGGGGAGAACATATGGTAGATGGTTTGCTTTAAAAAAAAAGAAAAAAAAAAGGACGGAAAAAGAAAAAAGAAATTACTTCAGAAACTTAAATGATGGTGGAAAATGGTGGGGATTGCGGTGAAGAGCTGGGGGAGGGAGGTGTAGCCCCCGGACTGAGGGGATGTCAGATGATGAGAGGATGTCAGATAATGTATCCGTGAGCACGGGGGCTTTGCTGGAGCCAGAGACCCCGAAAAACGCCGCTATCCGGGCCCTGCTGGGGGGGCTGGGGCTGGGTGCCTGACAGTGAAGGAAAATGATGAGGGTGCTGATAAAACCCGGGAAGCCGCTGGGACCCTTTAGGACATGGATGGGCTGGAGCATCCCCTCCTGCCCCAGGTCGTGCTCAAGCCCAGCTGCGCGGGCAGGGCTGGTCCTGCTCCCCTCCCTGCAGCTGGGGCAGATGGTGACCATGCTCTGGCTGCTCGCAGGTGGCGAGTGTTTCCAGGTTTCCCTGCTGTTACCTGCCTTGAGATCATTGCCTTTCTCCCACTGCAGCCTGTTGGCATGAGTTTAAATTGTGGCTCACCAAAATCACACACGCAGGCTGGTGGTAACGTGTCTTGCAGAGCTGGGCTGCAGCTGAACTACTGGATTACAACTGCAATTTGTGTGAAAATGCACGGATTTTTTTAAAAACTGTTGCAAATACGTGATTTTTTTTATTGAGATACAGGAGTCAGGCTGGGTGCTCAGTTTTACAGAGGTGCTGGCATGGGCTAGCAGGAGGGGCTGTGCTGCTTGTGGGCTCCCCAGGTTCATTGTACACCTGGACTTGGGGAAGCAGATGGTCCCATCTGGATACAAAATCGTCTTCTACTCAGCACTGCAGTAGTGCAGGACAGGAGAAGGCTCCAGTTCAAAGGTTAGGAGTTTGGCAGATGGAGCAGTGCTGGAGGAAGGCTTGGGAGAGGGGTCCCGGTACGGGGTGTGTGCAGATGGGCAGGAGTGGCTGGGGAAAGCTGCCATGGGGCACCGTGCCTGCCTGCCAGGGACACCAGTGCAGGATGTACCACAAGAGGGGTGTAAAGATGCGGGGAAGGGAGCAAGGGAATGGCAAAACTAGAGCAGAGCAGGGGATGATGCTTCCCGAGACTGGAAGAAGGGAGAAGATGGGAAGGGACCGGGCTGGCACAGGGCTGGTCAGGGAGGGGATGGGGTCCTGCACTGGGAGTGTGGGTGTTGCTGGGGTTGGTGTGGGGGCTACAAGTCCATTAAACCCTGTGGGCCAGTCATCACAGCACTGCAGGGTGGCAGATGTGGATGGCACAGCCGAGACCGGCGATGGGAGGATCATGAATGGGTTACCAGCAAGTGCGTGAGGCCAGTGGGAAAATATCCACACCCCAAGTCTGAGTCACATCCCTCCTGGCAGCGGGGGTTTGGCTTGAGCAGTGGCCCTTGCACCACACTGGGCACATCTCTCTGACCTGGCACCAAATTCAGTTGCAAAGAAACGATTAAACCCCGTCCCCCATCTTGCTCTGTCTCATGTTGAGGGCTTTGATGAAGCTCTGTAGAGGGGTGGGTGGTGTGTGAGGGCATCAGGGCACCTCTGTCCTTTTTTCCAGATTGGACAGGGTATCTCCTTCCAAACTCCTGGGTTTTAGCAACTTTTTTCCTTCTCAAAAGCCAGCTCTGGTGATTTCTGGTGTGTTTGAAGTCTGACTGGTAGAGCCTCTAAATCAAGAGAGGAAAGAACACCTCTAAATATTTTTGGAGGCCATTAAGGACCATCTGTCTGTTGGATGGGCAGCTGGGGAGTGAGGAGTTTCAGAGAGAGCCCGTATGAGCAGTTTGCTGTGCTTCTAACCCCATCATGCATCAAAACGCCAGAAGTCATATTTTTAGCCTTATAGGAATGAAGGGCTGGGCAGGAAGGTGGCAGTCTGAGCTCAGCATATCCATGGTCTGTAATTATTCACTGGTGGCCAAAGGAGAGTTGATGCAAACGAATACTGAAGCCTCCAGTCTGTGTTGCCCACCTGGTGGCTGGTAAATTGACCACTGCCAGCTGGTGAAGTTTGAGTGCTGCTGCTGCTGCTGGATTCTGCCAGAGCTCACCAGAAACTTGGTGGAAAGTTCAAAGAATTTAGAAAACCTAAGTGAAGGAGATGTGTAACCCACCCTGTCTGCCCAGGCTGGCAACAGGGTGGAGGAGAAACCCTTTTTTTCTGGCAGGTGAGACAGGCTGGGGCAAGGAGCCACACCACAAATGGGGAGGGGAGCAAGCCCAGCAGAGCTGGGGATGACAGAAGGAGACTGGCTCCCAGAGAAGTGAGGACCATCCTTCTCTGCCCGGGTGGATGCTTGGATGGTTGAATAAATACTTATAGGTAACAGGTTTCACAGGACCCACCTGTAGGCATCACAGACCAGCACCCAACTGACCCTTGTGTACTTGGCATTTGTTCCCTGCCTTTCCTCTCCATGGTATTTCTTTTCCTTTCCTCTCTCCTGTCCAGAGATAATTCAGGTTTTTTTCTATGCTAAACACTGTTGCATTCTGATCCAGAATGTCTCAGAACAGCTGTCTGCTCTTGTAGCCTTATGAAGCCATCTCCTGTCTGGCTGTTTTGAGTGCACATAAGCTTGTACAGAGGTTTATTGTAGAGTGGGATTCCACACTGAAAACTCTTGGGCTTCTCCTCTTCTGGTGAAGTGACAGCATCTCTTATCCCAGGGCTTATTTATCCTTGCACAGAATCATAGAATTATAGAATGATTTGGATGGAAGGAATGTTAAAGATCATCTAGCTCCGCTCCCCGCTGCCATGGGCAGGGATGCCACCCGCTATCCCAGGTTGCTCCAAGCCCTGTCCAGCTTGGCCTTGGACAATTCCAGGGATGGGGCAGCCCCAGTTTCTCTGGGCAGCCTGTGCCAGGCTCTCACCTCCCTCACAGGGAAGAATTCCTTCCCAATATCCATCTAACCCTGCCCTCTTTCAGTCTGAAGCCATTCCCCTTGTCCTGTCCCTCCATGCCCTTGTCCCAGGTCCCTCTCCAGCTCTCTTGGAGCCCCTGGAAGGGGCTCTGAGGTCTCCTTGGATCCTTCCCTTCTCCAGGCTGAACACCCCCAGCTCTCTCAGGTTGTCTCATGGCAGAGGTTCTCCCAGCCCCTGAAGCGTTTTCGTGGCCTCAAGGGACATTTTGATGGGTGATAACAGTGCTGAGGACTGGTCATAGTGGCTCCCACCCCTCAGCTGCCCATTGAACGGACAGACCGCGCTCTGTTGTGCCCAGGTCAGGGCTCAGGGGGTACTGAACGACTTCCCGAGGCGGCTCCTTCCGTCCCGGCGGGCATTCCTGGCCCCTGCCCGTGGCCGACCCCCTCCGCGGGGCCGCGCCGCTGCGCCCGCCCGTGCGCTCCGTCGGGCGGCTCGGGGGGACGCGCTGCAGCCGCCTCTTGCCGGGGCTCGCCTTTCCTCTCCAGCTTGCTTTTTTATACATATATATAAAAAATTCTTTTTGCGCCCCTTCTTCTCCCACTCTCGTAGGAAAAGGAAGGAGAGGGGGAGGAAGGGAGAAATATTGTTTGAATTCACAAAGCGGGGCATCTGGTGCACCTTGCGCCTGGCATCTGTGCTCCTTGTGTCCCGAGCAGCGCGCTCGCACCGGGGCGAGGGGCAGGAGGGGCCGGCGTGCATCTGTTGGG
>VZSE01013088.1:156063-191492 GCA_013398275.1 Promerops cafer | reverse complement strand
CCTGCCCTGCGGCCCCGCCGCCCGCCGCCCTGCGCCGCGGCCCCGCCGCCTTCCCCCACTTCCTCTGAGCCCGCGGCCCGGCCAATGTCCCCCCGTTGTGGCCTTCAGAGAGCCGGCGGGGCGGAGCGGGGACTCCCCGCGCTGCGCGCCGGGGGGCGGCGGGAGCCCCGCTCCCCTCCGCCCCGTCCCGTCCCGCTCGGCTGGAAAGCGCAGCGGGAGCTGGCGGACAAAAACAAATCACGGTTTTGTACTCGTTAACGGTAAATTATATTAATTTGTCGCTATCGGTATTTATTGATTATATTTCGTAACAAATATGTATTTTGTATATAAGAGTATTTTTAGCAGCGGTGGTCCAGCTCTCTGTACCAGCAGCTATATTTTGAGTTTTCTGAAGAAAAAGAAGAGGAAAAATAAAGCGTGTCGCGGCCAGACCTGTGCGACACCGTGTTTTTATCACCGAGGGCTCTCCGGGAGTTTCAAAATCGCGCACACCAGCGCCGGGGAGGGCAGCGCCGACTCCGCGGGGATTCCTCGGGACCCTGGGCTGTGTGCGCGGTGCGGGGTCGCTCCCTTGCGGGGGAGGAGCGGCGATGGAGAGTGGCGCAGCGGGGTCCCGCGCCTGTGCGCACGCCGGCGTGTGCCCGTCGAGGCCCACGCTCGGATTTAAAACCGGCCTCTCGCTGCAGGTGCCTTTTCCCGCAGAGCTGCGGCCGGCCCCGTCCCACCGCCTCCAGGTGAGGTGTGCCCGGCTGCGGGGGTGTTTTAAAGACGTCCCGGGGGCACAGCGCTCCAGCACCTGGAACGGCGCTGGTGCCCGGGGCAGCGTCACTCAGGCCGACCCCATCCTCCCCGGGGCTGAGTTTAGCCGGGGCACGGGCGGGACCGGGGGCAGCAGCCGGAACGTGAAGCCCTGAGCGGGGGCGGGAGGCGGGGGGAGCGTCAGGCCAGCCAAAAGCGCAGGAGATGGGAAAGACACTACCTCCCCTGCCACGGTGAGAAGAGGACCCGCATGAATTCCGTAAGCCCTTCCCGGCCCTCTCCTGCCGGGACTCAATTTGTAGCCGGTAGATTTACGGCCAGGCCGCCTCCCCGCTCCGCGCTGCCCCGGCGGGGCGGCCGCCGCTAGACAAAGCGGCCCGCGAGGCCAAAAGCCTATTGTGATGCTAATTGTTCTCAGCTGAGCCCGTTTGCCCGCGGCAAAGAGACGCTATTGAGGCAATTTGTAGAACAAAAGAAATTTGGTTACTAGAAACAAAGCTGCACGCACAAACAACTCCCCCCGCTCCCACCCCGGCAACAACCTCCCTTGCACCTCAGCGAAAGAGGCGAGAGCGGAACCTGACCGGGTACGGCATCCTGGGGTCCTTGTCTCGCCGCTTCCCCCCCACCCCCGGCCGGCCGATGGGGGGGCAACCACGGGGAGCCCCTTCCTTCCCCCCCTTCCCCTCCCTGCGCGCTGCTCCCGCTCCCCGGGGCCATGGGGCGGGCTGGAGTGGGGCAGACCCAGCGGTGGGGAGGGCTGGGTGCCGCGGGGTGCGGGAGCGGTGCGCGCAGCAGCCCCGGCGCCCCGGCCCGCACCGGCGCCGCGGCTCTGGCCATGGTGCTGAAGGCGGGCAGGGGCACGGCGCGGTTGTCCCCTCGGCGGGGCCCAGCCCTCGGGGTCTGCCCGGGGTGATGCGGAGCCCCTCCCGATGTGTCTCTCCCGGGAGCTGCTGGGGTGCTGTCCATTCAGGTGGGCTGTGGGGGACGTCGCCCAGTCCTGCGGTGAAGGGAGAGGCCGGCATGGCCCTGGTGCTAACCAGACACACTGCAGATGAGAAAACACACGGGGCTTGGTGGATTTTGGAGAAGCAGTGACCTCTTACTTGTGCATTTGATCCAGCCTCGATCAACAAACTCCCACGGAGAGGAGCTGCAGGTGTCCCACACACCTGGGAGAAGGGATCAAGGGCACCACGGTGCCAGTGTTGACAAGCAAGGTGAGCAGATCTCACTTTCTACTTGAGGTTTTTTGGAGATCTGCACTTTCTGCTGCCTCCTGGGACCTGCCCATCTATTCAGAGCCCCCCTCCTTTGCCTGTTCACAGTTTTGAGAAGAAACACCCACATTGCTGGAGAAACACAGGCCATGGGGCAAGGCTGAGGACTCGGAAAAGGCTGTGCGTGCCTATCTCTGTGTGTACTCTTATAGTCCTGAACGTGATCTATCTGTGTCGTAGATCAGATAGGCAGAATGAAAGACCTAATAGTATTCCTGCCCCTTCCCCCCCTTTCTGGCTGAATTGTGTATTGTTTTCCTACTCTAACAGTCTGCAAAGTGCTCCAAGGCCTCTGTGTGTGGCCACAGGCGAAACACCGTCATTATTTGGGTGATAAAATCATTTAATGTTTTCCCTGCTAGTGCAGCTCCACTCCGATATTTCCCTACAGGAGGTATCATATTGCCCTCACTATCTGCATGTACCATGGGACTGAGGAGGATCACAACACACTCATCTCCAAAAGCAGAATTTCTGCAAAAAAATGGCAAAAGAGAGCTCAGGGTGGACATGGGCAAGAAAAGTAGCAAGAAGAGCATGACAGTCCAGTGAAGCGCAGGTATTACAAAAGTTCACAAAGATGTCTGTACTGCTGTATTTTCAGAAAGGGGTCACCTTAGAGGGTTTTACTGCATTGCTGATTCTTTTTTTCTGGAGACTTAGGATGCTTCTGGTCTTCCAGCCGTGGGGCTGTAGGCTGGGGGTGGATGAGGGGCAAGGGGGGGGGGGGCGGATTTACTACCTCTAGAGAACTAGTGACTTCTTTAGGGCCTTGAATGCATTTTTTTTTTCTTTGCCTCCACATTATTAGGTTAATCATTGCTTGAACTGGTTGCTATGGTTTTAGCAAACCCATGGAAACTTGATAATGAAGACTGAAAGACTCCTTTTCCATTTATCTTTTCTCTATGTTTAGTGCATGATGGTCTCATTTCTCTTGACGGGGCTGTCCCAGCGCCAGTGCTCGGCTTTTATAACCACGGCTGCTGTAATGGCCTCCGGACTTTTTGATGTGGGAGAAACAGGTGGCTGCTGGGACCGTGGCCGTTCCAGAGGCACAGGCTTGTGCCCTCACACACTTGCAGGCAACAGGATGAAAACCAACTTAACCCGGGCCCTGCCACGTTTGGTTGCTGAAATCCCATGCCAGGTGAACTCAGCTTTTATTTCTGCAGCCAGGGAAGAATGCTTCACTACAACCTGGTGTTTTCATGCCCCCAGTATTCAGTTCTAGGTCTCCTTCTGTTTAGACAAGACAGTTGGACTCAATGATTCTTTTTTTCCAACGTTAACAATTCCACAGTTCTATGATTTTTTGAATATGCAATATTATGATTTATTACAGAAATGAGCAGATTTTATACCTGTCTCGCTCTGAATCTTCCCTCTCCTCTGTGGCTGCTGAACTCTGGCTTTACAGGTATTCAGCAAACTCTGGCTGTGGAGTGTCCTGCAACTGTCTCACCAATGCTCTGTTCTAGTCAAGGTTAAAATGGGGGATTGAGGATAACAAACAGCTGAAAACAGAGGCCGTAAATTATTTGCATGGTTCAGAGAGGCCAGGCTCATTGTCAGGGCCAGAGAAGGGGAAACACCCAGGTCCTTTCCTCAGCAACAGACTCATCCCCCTCCTCCTTGCTCCTGGTCGGCTCCCTCGTGTCTGAAGGCTGGCAAGAAAATGAAGGTGATTCCCATAATCCCAGGGCAATTCCTTTGACCTCAGGCCTCCACTCTGTGCTCTAAATAAGGCTTTAAGTGAGTCGCTTCCTGCCCTCTCACATTGTCTGCCTCTGACACTGCCGTCAGGTTTCTCAGAGGCTGCACAGCGCTGCCTGTCCCTCCACGCCACTGGGAACCAGTGGGGGCTCCTGCAAGCAAAGCAGACCCTCTCACCTCTTCCAAAGTGCACGGGGGCATGCCAGTGTCCCCCAGAAGTGCTCCTGTGCTGGCCGTGGCAGGATGCTTGGCTGCGGCTGCACTGTCCGCACGTTTCGGTGTAGCCGCGCTTGCCGGCAGAGAAAAGGCGAAAAATCAGGATTCTTTCACATGATCAGCCTTCAAAAGTCTGCCTTTCCCCCCCTCCTCCCAGCTATAATGACAATCCAAAGAGTTCCTGATAGGGTTTTAAAAGATGCTTATTCATTCACCGTCCACCAAGCATGAAAATCCAGCTCATTTGTTCATTTGTAGCCATTCTTCGCCCAAACGACCCCACAGGGGCTGAAGCCTGTTGCCGAAAACTTGTCACTCACACTTTTAACTTCTTTTTGTTGTACTTCTCTTTATTTCATTCTTCTGGGTCCCCACCTCCGCCACCACCCCACCCTCTCCTCCGGTCACAAAGGCAAGTCTGGGAAGCTCTTTAAAGCTGCAGTGCCCCCTTTTAAAAATCAATACAAAAAAAGAGCAATGGCTGAAAGGAGATCCCAAGTTTGTGTGAGGAAGGGGGAAACTCCATCCTGTCTGCACAGCATAGACGGGGAGCACAGGAGGGGGTGTGGTACTGGGTGCCAGTACCCCTAATCCACCTTAAACCTTGCCTGGGCTTCATGTGGCACCCTCACCAAAAGAGTTGGGCCTTTCTGGGTCAAGGGAAACATAACCTGAGGGTTTAAGGGGCTTTTAACGAGAGGCCAAAAGCATTGACCAAGCAGTGATCTTCCTGAGGAGCAGCCACTGACATGGTATCTGCCACAGTGTCCTCTGCTCTGCTCAGAGGCTTTGCAGCTCAGGGCTGATGTGACAGCACTGCTTTCTAACAGGACTGCTCTGCACTGCCCTTTGGGAGCTGTGGGCTTCACCGTGCATGTGAAAAGGATAGATCAGTGTGCACTTATACTTTGAACTGGCCTAGACTGTGCTAACTAATCTCTGAGCAGGTGCTATGTGCTTGTGAATCCAAGTCCTTGGCTGGCTAGTTGGACTCTTCTCAGCTTAGACTGTTTAGTGATGCTCTTCCTTCCCGTTGGAGGAGGTGTGTGACAACACCCCCAGCATCCTTCTCCATTGCTGGACACACAGCGTCCTTTGGTGGGTTTTATGGCAAAAGCTCAGTGATGCCTTTGCTTGGGTCACTCTGCCTCCCTCGTTATCCTCTTACCTGGAACGTCCCTAGAAAACCCGTGTTGGGACAAGTAGGAGTGTGAGTTTTCCCACTAGGAACTTTCTGCCCCTCTAAGCCCCATACACCGCTGTGTTTGCTGGGCCATGGGCGAGAGCAGAATGCTGGGGATGAGACATTTGGAACCACCTCAGCCGCCCCATCGTCGCTGGGGATTCTGCCTGGTCAAAGCGTGGGGCTTCTCTCCCTTCTGTGTGAGGAACAAACAGAAGTTTTGTGCTTAATGGTCCCCACTGATATTTCTGACTGCATTTAACCCTTGAAGCCAGGGGTTGTGCAGCTGCAGCCATGAAGAATCGCTGCCTTTTGTTTTCGTTTCAGCCAGAGCTGTGAGGCTTTACCTCATTTTCCTGGGGCCTCAGATGTGATTTTGCCTGGACTTTGTGCAGCTCTGCCTGGAGCTGGCCCCGGCATGGGGAGTCACATCTCCACCTTCAGCCCAAAGGCGGTGGATGAAATGTGGGCTGCTCGCCCAGGTTCAGCTTGTCATTTCAGATCGAAACTGCAGGGAAATTCTCTCTCCTCTCCTTCCCACCCTGTGTTCACAAGTGGAGCTCATTTCCTCTCTTCCTCAAGGCACCACATCCCCAGTCTACAGTACACAAATTTCAATGGAAAAAGTTGCCACCGATATGCCCCGGTATAAAGGGTGGTCCCCTCTCCAGGGCAGGGGCAATAGCATGAGCTGAAGGGGAAGATAGAAACCCTCTCCCTGTCATCTCCCAGGTACCAATCCATCATCCCCCGGTGCCGGGCACCAGGGCCCAAGCCCTGTTGCTCCCTCCCTGGGCAGGTTGTTTCAGGCACCGAGACCTCCCGCCTGCGGGACAGGAGGAAGATTAATGGGGCAGGTGCTGGTGCCCAGAGCTGGCTCTTGCCCTGATAAGGTGGGAGCTGAGATAGTGCTGGGTCAATACTCAGCGGTGGCCACCTGGAGCTGTGGCTGGA
The DNA here is from genome assembly GCA_013398275.1 of Promerops cafer. Lineage (NCBI taxonomy): Eukaryota > Metazoa > Chordata > Aves > Passeriformes > Nectariniidae > Promerops > Promerops cafer. The sequence goes on along the minus strand of VZSE01013088.1, from coordinate 185,381 downwards.
GCCACCTGAGGGGCTCCAGGGAGGAGAGGGCACAGTGGGTCTTTCCCCCTCCACAGCCCAGCTGTGTCCTGGGGCAGCTGCAGCTGCTGTACCACCACAGCTCCCTGTGCTGTGCTGGTGGAGAGCCCCCGCTCCTGGCTGGACCCCCGGGCCTCCCCCAGCCATCTGTTCCCCCTGCCCACTCCCACCCATTGGCTTTCTCCACACTGCCCGGCTCCTGGGGCAAAGCCAAGGTTTCAGCCTCCCCCACCGTTAATAATTCCCGAAGGATTGCAGCGTTCCCATTTATCACCCTTCCTCCAAACCCCAGCTGTTATTTCTGTGTGTGCCCCCCTTGCCTTTCCCAGTGCTCTGCTATGCCCTCGCTGCATCCCGTGGTGCCTCAATATCCCCACATTTTGGCAGGGGAGGGGTTTGCATGTGCGGGGGTGCCACCATCAATCCACCCCACTTGAGGCACCAGAACTCGGAGATAAATGGTACTGCTGGCTGCACGCATTCAAACCGTGAAAAGGCACCTGTTGCTGCAAAAACTGCAACCCAGGTTCTCCAAAACCTTTTGTGGTTTGAAAAAGCTGCTGTGGTAATAAACCCTGATGTGGTTCATTCTCGCCTGCTCCTCAAACTTGGTTTTGTTGAACATTCGGTGGTGGGTGGGTGCCATGGGAGGAGTCTGCCGAATTTTATTAATATTTTCTTTGAGGAGCAGCATGATTCTGGCTGCAGGTTACTTACCCCTGACCCTGGAATCTGTAGCTGGGAGATGTCCCTGCCTTGCCCAGCTCACTTTGGGGCACTTTATCTCTGTGACCTGGGAGACTGACAGATGGGACCCTGGGGGTGCAAATAGCAAGGCTATAAATCCATTTTTTGAGTGCACTTGCCATCCTGCAGTATGGCCTCTGTACTACCACAGGAGGAATCTTTTGGAGCGTTTTCTTGTTTTCCCATGGTCTGTCCCTGCTCGCCTGTGGGATGCTGTGCCGTCCCGGCTGCCCCACGCAGGGCTGCACGGCCGATTAGGGACCCTCTTTGTCACCTAATTGGATTTTTCTCCCCTTGTTAGCCCGCAATGAAAATGTCACGGGCTGCAGGGAGGTGCCCATTCATCTCAAATTAAATTCGGTCCCCTCTCGGGCGAGCCGCGCCGCTATTCACCCCACAGCGGGCAGCTGCCGCTCACCGGGGGATGCAACCGGGGGTCCTGCGCCCGCCGCCACCCCGGGGCCGGCCGGGCTGCCAGGGAGAGGGGAAGATGCCCATGCTTGGCCGGACACGCGAAAGACCGGGGTCTGCGCAGCCCCGGGTTCTCTCTCCAGGTGGTCCCCAGGCTTGAGGGGGGATTTGCGGGCCGTGCATGGCGGCGCCTTACCAGGAGGTGGTGCTGGGATCCTGCGCCCTTGGCCTTGGCCGGACACGGGCCAGGACGCCGGGCTTTGGGCACGCCGCCTTTTTCAGGGAGCCATCGGTTGTAGGGGGCTGCGAGGGGTCGGGGGAGGCGATGCTGGGTCATGGCAGGAGAGCAAGGAGCCCTCCACAAGATCCCGATGGAAAAGCAGGGAGCCATGGTTCAGGCCGGGAAGGACCCTCCCCCGGGAGCAACATGCCGGGCAAGCCTCAGAGACGGACAGACCAGAATTTCTGCCTGAAGAGCAGTATTTTGGGGAGGTTTTCAGTCCCCTGTTGCCCTGACATTGGCTAAGCTCGCCCATGAGCCCTCCAAACCCCACTGCAATCAGGGGAAGGTGATGCCTTAAGTTTTAGCTTTCCTATTTTTTAGGTTCTGTACAAATGCAGCAGATGATGCTGCAGCCAGCACGTGTTAGAGACGGTTTCTTAGCTGAGCACCGAGAAGTTTCTTGCACTCCGGGTTGTGGAAGGGTGTTTCATAAACGGCAATTACAGAGCTGTCAGCCCCCCAAATGCAGCCGCGGAGGGGCAGCTGCTCTGGAAAACCGGATGTCAGGTCAGGTCGTCTTGGCCAGCAGGCACTGGGGAGCACGAAGGCGATGTGGAGGTGATGGGAAACGGGCTCTGCCGCGGGGTGAGCCCGAGCAGAGCCCTCGGGGCCGGCCGGGCTGAGCCCAGCTACGCAAGGGCTACGCAACTGCCCCCGGTATGAGATGGTAAATAAGAAAGAGCAGGGCTTTTTTTGAATGCACCGTATGACTAGAGAAGGTGAAATTATTTGTGGCAAACAATGGTGTTGATAACTTTTTCCGTTCCTCGCTTTCCTGCGAGTAAACATCTATTCTTACTTTTATAAAAGCCTCCAGCAGCCAGGATTGTTTCTGTCCTGACTGGATGCCTCCCAGCCGGGGAAAGAGCTTTCCTGTTGCCTGCCCAAATTCCTCCTCAGTGATCTGCTAAAGCCCAAAGTGCCTTTGCCTTTCCCTGAACCACACTTGCACCCGAAAACCTCTGTGACCTAAACTTAGCAAAAAGCAGATGAAAGGGCTCTGGGGCTCCCCAGGGAGAATTAATGATCTGCAAACAGACGGATACTCACAAAATGGTTTTTTTTCTTGCTCTCCTCCCCTCTCTGCTGCTGACATATATATTTGGAGAGACACTAGGAAAAATGTACCCCTGGGTGTATGGTCCCCAAGAGAGATTTGGGATTTTTCAGAGGTTAACCAGTGCTCAAAGCAGGTGATGAATGGGGAGGAGAAGGAGGAGGAAAAGGGGTCTGTGGGAACATTGGGAAGGGAAGACCATTGATTTCCTTACTCAAATGACTTCTGCCAGTGCTCCCTGGGAACTGGGATCCTCAAAATCCACCCTATGGACAAGCAAAGCCAAGTGATGTAGGTGAGCTCCCTGCTGTCTTGGCTCACAGCATGATTGTGTCACTGGCCAAGCTGTGAAGCCAGGGCTCCTGCTCTAAGATATTTTTATTGCCTGGGAACCAGGCTGAGGAAAGGTGTGGTTTGTTTTTATTTTATTTTTTTCCTTCCCTATCTTTATTTGACCAAATCCAGGAAAACTCAGGGGATGGCTTACATTTTTGAGCAGCGCAATGGGCTCTGCTTTGCAGACAGCTCCAGACAGTTCACAGGGCCACAGAGATGCTGCTCACAGTCCTCTTTCCCTCAAACTGTCATTTTTCACATGCCTTGATGGTGTTAAAAATGAATGCATCAGGTTCCCTGGAGCAGAGGGTGGGGGAACCCTGGGGAGCCCTGGCTTCCCAGCTCCAGCAGGAAGGAGCGGCTGCTGGCCGCCTAAAACGGGCTGGTGTGTCACAGCCAGAGGTTTCTTGGCACACACTGGGAGCCCCCAAATATGCTGCAGGACAATACATCAGGAGAGTGAAAAAAACCAACAATATCTCAGGAAGCAGCCCAGGACACTGCAGGGAAGAAGCCTGATTTAGACCATTTCCTGGCCCGAAGGTCCGTGCCATGGCATGGCTATGGCTGTCCTGTCCAGACTCTTTGCTAGAGTGGCTGAATGAGATGGTTTGCAGCTCCCCAAATATTTCTTCATCTACTTATTTGTCAGCTATTTATTATTTCATCAAACTGCTCAAATTTTGCATTTGCACTATTCCCAAGCAGGCTGGCCCAGGCAGAAACAAGATCTGCTAAAGGTGTGTGGAGAAACCTGGGGGAGGTCTCTGAGGGGGAAAAAATATGCATTTCTTATAGCACTGGCCAGTTTTGCCTCCTGTGGCCCGAGTTTGTGCCCTTGCTTGCCACCTCTCCTCCCCCCACTCCTGGCTTTGGTGTGGGATTCCCATGGCAGGGCAGAGTGTCTGTCCCCTCTGCTCTGGCACTGCTCCTACTCTGTGCTCTTCCCCATCCCACCTCCTGCTGTCACATCCACACTGCTGGCCCTGGTAAGGCCACAGCAACGACGTGGCTATGCTGCAGAAGTGGGGATTTGCAGAAAGCAAATTAAAAATCCAAGCAGCTGGGAGGGCAAGGGGCTGTGCTGCCTTTCCCACTGCTCCCCCTGTACTTTTCACCCCGGCAAGGTCAGCCCTGTAAAACACAGACAGGGGAACCCTGTGGCTTCTTGATTACTGGTGGTGTAACCCCTCCCAGGATAATCTCACCAGTGGAAACAGAGTTTGGTAGAAGCAAGGTTGGGGAGCTGTGTTTTTCCTATAGGGCATTTTGGAGTAAAGCTCTGCTTTCACCCTCGCAACCCTGTGCTCCTCCAAGACACCTCTGCCCTGTAGGGCACCTTGGAAGGGCATCAGCCAGGTATGGACTGGCCCAGCATTTTCATATTCCTAGAAGCTGGATTGTTTCCCCTGTTATTTTTATATCTTTGTATATACAGACAAGATTTTTAAAGAATTCAGTTTCCAAAAAAAGCCTTGGCCATGGGGCTCATCTCTGAGCCAAACTGCATGACCTCTGACAGAACAACCTGACGGGTGTACTTCAACCACTAACGCACAGCAACGTACTTTTGGTTTAATATTTGTACCAAAACAGAAGTTAAAGAGTCCTTTCTCAACACTTACTACTCTTTGTGGCTTTAATAACTTTATTAACTCCAGTCAGCATTCCTAAGTATTTTTTTTTCTTACTTTTCAGCTGAAAAACTTTTTTCACCTGGACTAAATGGCTGTGCTCCTGATCTATGTGAGTCTGGGGTTTATAAAGGCTCCGACAAGCCGGCGAGCTGGGTTTTGGCAGCAAGCAGCTCACGGCAGGCAGTCCCAAGCCTCTGCTAAGGGCTCCCCAGCTCACCTCTGCCTTGAGTCTGTGCAGAGGGGCTTCTCCGTGTCCCCAGAAGGCTGAGAAAGGCTTATTCGACAGCCAGAGCTTTTCCTGCCACAGTGAGATGGGATTGAAGCTCCTTTCCCGTGGCAGGGATGTGCCTGGAGAGGCCTTGCACATTCCAGTAATTCCCCCCAATTACTTTAATTTCTCTCCCCTCCCATTTTCTGTAACTCTGCTCTGCTGTGCGTGATGATGAAAGGTATTTTAACTCTCAAAGGAAAAACAGACCATGCAAATCAAAGTCTCTTTCTAGAACTTCTCGGAATCGGAGAGGCTGGGGGCTAATAAAACCCCGAGTTACGAAGTGCCGCGGAGGCTGAAAGCTCCCCGCTCGCCCCACGGCGGGGGCGGAACAGGGACCCATTCATCGCGGAGCCGTGTCGCCTGGACAGCCTGGGGCAGGCTGCTGATACACGCGGCACCGCTGCAAAGGCGAGGAACAGGCTGGGCTTTGTCACAGGTGCCGCAGCCCGCGCTGGCTGGAGAGGTGGCTTTGGTGATGCTGGCATGTGCCGGACCCGGCTGGCACCTGGACTGGCGGCGGCCGGGGGAAGGTGCCGGGGCTTCCTGCGGCAGGAAGTGCTGCCAGAGCTTTCCCTGTGCTTCAGGACTAGGCTCATGCCCGAGCTGAGCTTTATAGGCCTTGCAGGGCAAATAAAGAGGCTTTTTGCCCTGAGGCCCTGCCCCAGAGACCAGAGCAGGCTCAGCCAGTGAAGGCTCTGCAGAGCAAGGGTGACTTTGGACTGCGCTTCGAGGATGGGCAAAGAAAGTCTGTGAGCACTAATCCTGCACTGGATCCAACTGTCCAGAGGGGCTGGGTGTAGGATTAACCAGGGCACGGTGAAACAGTGCAAGGGGTGTGCACAGCTGAGGGGCAGGCAGATCACTGAGCTCCCCAAGGATGAGCCTCAGCAGGGATTGCACCCCTGGGATAGTCAGTAGCTGTGTCAAGCCCTGAGGGCACTAGTTTACATTATTGACCCTGAGCAGCCTCACATGGAGCCTCCCCACACCCATGGTCTGGCTCTATTTAAGCCCAGCCGGGGGTCATTGCTCTTTCCCTTCCTCCAGGTGGTGTAGAAGGGTGCAAATTTGGGGAGAGCTGAGCTCCTGCTCTATGCAGGTAGGCTAGCTGCTACACTGAAGGTCTATTCACAGGTCCCTCTGTGTCCTACACCCCAGCTGTTTTGGAGATTAACACCCCTTCCTGGATTGTTGGTACACACCTGATGGAGGATCAGCTTTTTGGTAGGAAGAGGCTGGGTGGGGAAAAGTCATCATGGTGTGGGGAAGGAGAGGGTTTCATCCAGCAAATGTGTTTTTGGGAAAGGTGAGCTGTGCCCTGCGTGAGGCTGGTGGTGTGGGGGTGTGAGCAGGTGGGACTGTTCAGCTGGATCTTCCTCTTCCCACTCCTGGCTGTGACTGTGCAGGCAAACCTTTGTGGTGAGGACACAAGGTCCAGGCTTGCAGGAGAATGGCTTTATCTCTGCTGGTCTGGCTCAGGGAGGGTGCAGTGTGCTGGGGGGAAAGTGGTTCTTTTATCCATTCCCTGCCATCTGCATAAATACCCAGGAGAGATTTCCAACTTCTCCTTCCATTTCCAGTGTGCTCCCGTGGGTCTTGCCTGATGGGTGAGGAGTTCAGCTTTGGAGGTAGAATGTAGAGGTAAACTAAGGTAACATCAGTTGGGTCAACGTGATGATTCTTCAGTTGCTAAATTACCACGGGTTATGATATCCCACTTAATGCGGGAGATTTACAGCACATTGGTTCTTGTAACTGCCTTTCCAGAGCCTTCCCCATCCACCTCTGCTTCCTGAGCAAATCCATTCCCATATATGCACGGCCACACCCCAGACAGCACATATATGGGAATGGATTTGCTTGGGAAAAATGTTTTGTGCAATTGAGAGCCCCATGGGGTATTTATTTTACTTAGTTTTTAAACTTTACGTCATGATATTTTTCTATATTCTGTTTTTGGTTTTTTTGAAATTTGGCATCGGCTAGGGAACATTGCCTGGCCATGCTTTGCAAGGCTGAGTGTGTCTCTTCTGGCACGGGGCTGCTTTCTACAGTGATGCTGGACAAATCTGTTGAGCAGAAGGTGGTAGAGGAGGAATTAACTTTTAAAACATACAGACAACGCATACGCAAAATATTCCTCTCTAATGCAGCACCTGGGATTTGAGCAAATGACAATAGCAGAGTGGTGGGGCTGCGTGGGATGCATGGCTGGCCTGGGCTGAAGGCAGCAAGGGTCCAGCCAAACACAGGCAGGGCTGAGGAGCTCCTGGCAGCCACTGAGGAAATGCTGAGAGTTTTAAAACATTGTTATTTTTGCCACCGTGTCTCTGTTTTCCTGATAGTTCTCCCTGCTTGGGTACCCTGGGTCTGTGCTCCCCTATGGCTGAGCTGGATGTAAGGATTTCATGTGCAAAATGTTGAATTTATGGATTTTGAAATTTTTTTTTGCATTAAAAAAAAATATATTTTTGGTAGCAAGCAGAGAACCTTGCCTGGCTAAGCAGAGGCTGCTCTATGTCAGCAACCAGCAAAACCCATCTGGTGAAGATGGGGTAAAATTACCTGTTAACACATGGATGTGCAAGCCCCCACCTTGCAGGCGGGCTCAGCCCCTGCCACACTGGCAGCACCCACTGGGGACAGTGACTCCAGGAGAGGCATTTGGGTCCAGTGACAAGGACAGGAATCCAGGAGCTGCTCTAGTGAGGGGCAGGTGCAGGGAAGAAGCACCATATGTTAAACAGCCCAGAGGAAGCTTTCAAGCCTCCGTTGTAAAAATCCCCCATCTTTCTCCCTGTATTAAATGCATCTTTGTATGGACACTAATTCCTCAAGTATCCACGCCAGGGTTGACTTTTAGTGTGTTTGTCCAGGCAGGCTGCCAGTGAGCTGTTCCTACAAGGCTCCCGAGCTCTGACATTTGTTAACGCGGCAGTAAATCACAGCGGCTCTTTGGGCAAGGTTTTTCCTGACAAAACGGCGGAGACGAGCAAAAGAGAGAAAAGACCACAACAAAATGCAAAGGGCCTTATTTACGCCGGAGAAGAGTAACTGTCCTGAATGAAGCAGATGGGGGACAATGAGGGAAAACTCCATCTCCGTTCCCTCCGCTCCCCCCATCTCCCCAGTTCATTGTAGGGCAATAACTGAAAGGGGAAACAGTCTGAGGCTGACACTGGCCGCTGAGGAAGGCGAAGAGGAAAGCCCAGCTGGCCAGGTCAGCCAGGGAGAAACTTGCTGAGATGCCAAGATCTTGGAAGCCTCGGACTAAATTGGAGCTTTGGCAATAGTGGGATTATAACCCCAAAATCCCTTGTCCCAAGCCCCTTTGGTTACTTTTGTCCCCCTGCATTATATTTTGGGGGGAGGACATGTGACACCCTCACCTCCCATCCCCACTTGGCAGCTGGCTGTGGTTTTGAGTGAAAAGATGGTTTGGGGAAGAAACAACTCAGTGTTATCAAATGGGGAGATCTCACCCCAAAACAGCCACTTTTGTGACAGCATCTCCATCCCATTGTGGGCTGCATCCCGTTCTGCTGCTGCAGCCCATCTTCCTGTGCCTACCCCCAGCCTTGCTGCAGCATGAGTATTTATTTATCCCTGCCAGCTTTCTGTCTTCCCTCTTTTTCCCAGCTTATTTATGTCTGCTGCCTTTCAGCTCCCGGCCACTGCAGCCTGAACTTGGCCATTATGTGTGGCTCGTTGCAGAGGCCATCAATCTGCCGGGCCAGCACGCAGCCTGATGGACTTCCCTCATCATCATCAATTTTCCCCATCGTGCTGGTGCATCCCTTTGGATCTGGGGCAGCTGCACATGTGCCCCTGGTGGCCTCTGCACTCCCACCCCTGGACACCCGCTTCATCCTCACAGAAGCCTTTTGTCCTGGGATGCTCACAGGCATCAGGTGGGCCTGCAGAGTCCAGACATTCAAGCAGGGCTTGAGGTGGCTTCAAAGAGGTGACAGGAATGCATTGCACAGAAAAAAGTACAATATTTTGCTCTAAATAAGCACTGTGGAGTTCTGCTTAGCCAGCCTGGCATTTAAGCTCTCTAAGTTTAAATTCTCTATATTAATTGGGCAGCAAAGTTTTGCCTGTGCTATATCCTGGGTGCAGGCAGAGGTGGGCTCTGCTGCCTTTGCAGATGACCCCCTCAAAGAGGCTGCTGAGCTGCAGCTATTGCCTTTCTTGGCCCTGGGAACGCTCCCAAGGTGTTTTGACCATCTTGCTGTGTGTGGGTGCTCTTTGCACCTTGATCTGTGAGGAGCTGGGGTGAGAGGGTGGCACTGCTTCAACAGCAAATGGCAAAGCTCCCCCTCATTTCAGAGTGATGTCAGGAGAATTATGTGGGTACCACTAGCTGCAGGGATCTGTTTTGGAGGGGAGGCAAGAGACACTGCTGAGCTCTGCCTGCTCAGTGCTGGCAATGCGATAGCCCTGGATTGTGCCAGTTTTTGAGAGGTACAAATCTCCCAGAGGAATGGCTCAGGCTGCAGGGAGATGACACCCAGCTCAGCCCAGGTGACTAATGCCTCCCAACCATCTCTTCCTGTTAGGGGCACAAAAGCAGCTGAAAACAAGAAGGTAATTCTTAGTGACTTGCATGGTTTCATCCTGATTTATCCAGAATAAGTCAGAACTGGAAATTAGGCACTGTTCAGGTAAAAAAGAACCCCAAAAATCAGGAGAGCTGCTCCAGCCAGGCCATGGTCCACTGGGTGCCCATGTCGGGGGCTGAAGAATGCTTTTTGTGGCTGGATGTTGATGCAAACAGAGCAGCTTTGCTCTGTGTGGGTGCCACTGCCCCATCTGTACTGAGGAGTGGAGGCTGTGGCTTTTGGGAAAGCCAGCGAGGTGCCTGGTGTCTTTTGCCAGAGGGATCAAAATTTTTTGGGCTAAAGCAATGCAGGGCTGACCACTGATCAGACAGGAGCATTGCAGGAGCTTAATTTCATTAGAAGCACAGGTCAAAGTCCCTGGCGTGCCCCGTGGATGCCGAGAGCAGCTTCTGGGATGTTGACTCCTGCCAGTTTGAGTGTGTTACCGTGGCTCTGCTGCTGCCTTGTGGTGGGTGATGCTGGGCTGTCACCGTCTGACCCGTGTGGGGAGGAGCAAAAGCCCAGGCTGGGTCTTGCTCAGCTGCTTCATGTTGCTGCCTCACTTGAAAATAACCGTGTGGCTGCAGTGAGTGAGAGGCCGGTGACATCTCTCCTTCCCGTGGGTATTTTTAGGGGTGGCACTTAGACTTGGCACGTGTACAAGCAGCTGGAAAATGCGTGACATTTCCTCTTCCTGACAGGCAATCCGGGGAGGCTGGACGATGCTTGTAGTCCTGCTGTGCCTGCTGCCCGCAGGTGACGGCTGTGAAGAGCAGGGGCACTGAAATAATGTCACCCCTGGCCCTGCTGCCCAAGGGGTTTGGCAAGGCTGGTGCTTGCAGGTCTGGCTGAAACAGAGGAGGGGTGTTGCACAGTGCAGTGCCTCTGTGCAACTAACACACTGCTGATTCCCAGCGTGGGCTAGTGCTTCAAACCACCAAAACATTCCTGGGCACACAAGGAGCTTTTCCAGGGGGCACCTCCAGCTGCTGGCTGCTGTGATGGGCATTTCTGCTCTTGGTCTGGTATGAGCTGAGAGTGCAGAGCCTGGGCTGGCTTTGTGCTTGCTGTTGAGCCTGATATCTTCTGATGCCATCATGGCTTGAGAGGCAATAGCAGCCTGGCCACTTGCTGGTCCTTCTGCCCAATGTGCTTGCTGTGAGAAGAAAAGTGGGACCTGTGGTCTTGCCCTTACCCGTCTCCCCACCTTTCCTTCCCTCCTCCTCTCTCCCTTCACCTGGAAAAAAAATCCACCATTGGAGACCCATCTGGAGAAGTCTTTTAGGAGGGGAAGCCCATAAATTTCCCTCTGGCTCCCCTGACCTTTGATTTCCCAGGGGAGGTGTGTGGAGGGAGAGGAAGCATTTTCCCCATGGCAGTGACACAGAGGACTGGGGTCTCCCCTTGCTGAGCCAGATGTTATATAGATCTGCAAACCCAGGCTGTTGGGGTGGAAAGGTGCCCTGAGCTTTGCCTTGAAGTCAAGGAGAAGGATGCTGGTAGGTGGGCTACGAAAGCTTTGCTCTGTCCTGCTGGGGATGGCGCTGGGGGAAATGGAACCCCCCCGGCTTTGTCCAGCAACAGATACCCCCACCACATGCGCAGGAGGGGAGCGGAGGAGGCGAACTTGATCTTGGTGTTTCCATTTCATACATTACGACGCGCATCGTTGTTCCGAAGCGCTGCAAGGCTCGGAAGCACAATTCTCTGGAGGCTGGCAGGGAGGAAACCTGCAGCCCTTTGCGAGCGCCGGCTGGCGCGGCAGCTTGGCCCACGGCACACGCGTTCGGGTTTCGGCGCGGACGCTCCCCGTGGCGTACCTGGGCCCGCGCTGAACAATACCCGCCTTCTTCCCTGGGAGCAGTGGGGCTGCCCCGCTTTCCAGAGGGGAGATTTATGAGGTGCTCGGCTGCAGGGGACTCTGCCATTGATCTCCCCTGCTTGGGAAGAAAGGGAAGGAAAAGGGCTCATTTTCAGTATAGTAGCTGTCACAGTGGCACCTGGATTTATCCTGCTCTGGAGTAATAGTATGGTGCAGCACTGAGTAATGTCTCTACCCATAAAAGCTGGGTTTCAAAGCTAAACTCAGCTTTGATTTCTAGCAGTGAAGTATTAATGCTGGATCGATTAGTTCAAGGCTTCCTGTGTCCTTCCTGTGAAAACCAGGCAAGTTGAATCCAGGTGCTTCCACTGAATGCTGCCCAGCCCATTACTGCCCCAGGCCAGGCAGGCTCGAGGCACTGGCTATTACTCTGTTAATCCTAATACCACCCTTCATCTGTGTTACAGAAAAGTGAGTGTTGGCCAGCTAGCTGTGAACCTGAAGGTATCACCTGGTGCTCTCCCTTGATGTGTTTTTGGCTGGACAGGTCCGAGAGGTGTCCCCAAACACAACCCAAGTTGTGGCACTCCTGATCTGCTCAGTGAGGGCACTTGACTCTTGTTTCAGCTCACATCAGGCTAAAAAACTACTGGTGTCTTCCAGCTGTCCTTTAATTTTGCATTGGGAAGGTCTGGGTCAGGCTTATTTCAGTTTAGATGGTGACACCCTGCCTGGGCTCAGGGCAGTAACCTACCCATCCTGGGCCATGCTTCTGTTCTGGTTCCCTGGGAGATGCTGTGGCTCCACTCTGGTTCGTAAAAGGGTATTTCCTTGGAGATTCCTCAAGGAAATGTGCCAACCATCCTCCTTCCAAGGAAGAAGATGGGTAGCTTTCAGAGGATCTCAAATGGGCAGAGCCTCATCTGTGTCCAGAAGGGTTGTTTTATTCAGAAGGAGACATCCCTGCCTCTGCAGAGGAATGACAGATTCACCCCAGCAAAGCCCCCAGGACTGCTGGCTGAGAAATGGTACGAGGTACAGCCCAAGCCCTACGTACACCACAAATGGCTTTTCCACCCTGTTCTGGGCACCTTTGAGACAGCAGATCTCCCTAAGACTGCACTCCTGGAGCGGCAGTGGAAGGGCAGCAGTGATTTATTTGTCAAAGAAGCCAGAAAAGATTCTCTTAGGCACTTGGGGGTATCTCCAGCTGACTGTGACGCCTTTGAACCGCTGCATGGGCTGAAGCAGGGTGTCCTTGTCAGATTGTGTTTAATCTACCCATCAGATCTTTACTGTGGGTTGGCGTGTGTCCTCCTCCTGGACTGATTTCATCCATGACTTTGGCACTCAGTAGGGATTTAAAAGGTCCAGCTCTGTCCTCCCTTGTGTGTGTGTCTGTGCTGGTGTATGTAACAGCTCAAGGCTTGTGGGGGGATAGTTACTGGCCACTCTTTCACAGACAGCTCTGCACCTGTTTCTCCCCAATGGTTTAAAGCGTAATAAAAGGATATAAATACTGCAGTGACGTTTACTCAGGCCAGCTCAGAGCTCCTGGGCACAAGCAGCCTGGTGTGGGGCCATCAGCTGTGCCTTGGCTCTTCAGGGAAGGCAATTTGAACTCCTTGCTCTAGTAGCATCAGGAAGAGATGGCTTCGATTTTTTTTTTGTTTTAGGGGGGAAAAAAGGCCATCCCAGCACCGTTTGCCAGATGTGTTTATGAAAATGCATACCAGTACCAGAGAGAGGCTTCTGGGACTGCCAACTGTGGAGCTGTGGAAGTGGTGGGGTATATTTTGGGCAGCTATGCATAGCCACGGGGTGCTGCAGAGGGAAGGAGACCCAGGGAGCACAATGATTTCCCCCTCAGCCTTCTGGCAGTGATGGGGTACTGGTGTCTGGTGTGGGGGGAGCATCTTGTGCTGTTTCCTTTCCTCAAAAGCTCCGTTTTTTCACTCGGGAGGGGGAGAAGGAAACCCTTGTGCCTTGAGTCTTGTTTGTGCTGGTTAAAAGTTACTGGGAAGGAGTTACTGGGAAGGAGTGTTACTGGGAAAGTTACTGGGAAGGAGAGGAGCATCCTGAAGGCTATGCTGACATCAAAGGTGGCCTCAGCCCTTGTCCCCACCTGTGCTCTCTGTGGTACCAGCCTGTAATCCTGTTCTCTGCCATCGCCCTCGGTCACCGGGCTGAGAGGTGTGACATCATGTGGGAGGATCAGGCCATCCCTGGAGCAGCAGGTGCTGGTGGCCGCAGGTCCCCTCTGGCGTGTGTCCTGGCGGTCCCAGCACGCTCTCGGCACTCTCCAGGGAAGGAGCCTCTTTCCAGGAGATGGCAGCAGCTTTTCGGAGCTGGGACCGCATTTCCAGCCTGTTTCTGAGGACAGGCAGCTGGGAGGCAGGATGAATGAATAGTCGGGAGAGAAGACCAGGCTGGGTGAAATGAGGAGGGTGCTCAGGAAGCTGCAGTAGTGACTCTAGTGACAGCGGGGGCTCCTGGGTTGATGGCAAGCCTGTCCTCAGTGATGCTCAGTGCTGCCTTTCTGTACTTAAAGGGGGCTTATAAAAAGAGAGAGAGTGATTTTTTACATAGGCAAATAGTGGTAGAACAAGGAGAAATATTTTCAAACCCAGAAAGGAGAGATTTAGATTAGATGTTAGAAAGAAATTCTCTGTGAGAGTGGTGTGGCACTGGCCTAAGTTGTCCAGACAAACTGAGAATGCCCCATCCTGGAAGTGTTCAAAGTCAGGTTGGATGGGGCTGTGAGCTCGTCTAGTGGAAGGTGTCCCTGCCCATGGCTGGGGAGTGGAACCAGATGATATTTAAGGTCCCTGCCAACCCAGACCTTTCTGTGATGATTCTCTGTTCCTGGGGCATGGTCACTCTTCCTGTGTACGTCCCTGCTGCTGTGGTGGGACCATTCATCTCTGGCACCCCACTGCCTTCCTTTTACCTGGGCCACAGCACCCAGTTTTGCTTTGTTCCTACTCACCCCCTGTTTTAGCTATTTTGCTCTTCTGTGACCAGCAGGTACCAACAGCCCTGTTGCTTCCCATGGCTGCCCTCCTCATCCTCCTCCATCCCCACCAGTTGACTCTGCAACAAGACCCGGGGAGGGAGGGCTCCCCCAGCCCCAGCTGACACTTTCTGGCCTTGTGGCTTTGCAAGCAGCTACAGAGACAGCTGGAGGCTCCCTGGGGTGCAGAGACATGGGCTGCTCTTAAAATCCTGTCTGTCAGTCCTGGTGCCTGGATGCCTGGCTGCTGCCTGAACTGGAGAAAAATGGGGATTAACAAAAGGCTGGGGGCTGGTTCCCAGCAGGGTGCACCACGGTCCTTCCCTGGGACACATCCCCGTGTGGTGCTGGGCTCCAGTGCCACTGTGGGCCTCCTCTGTGAGGGAGACTGTGTCACGAGCCACTGCTGGAGAGATGGTTTAATGGGAAATTTCTCTGGGCTGAGTCAAATACTGTGTCATGGCTGGTGAACGTGGTTTGGCTTCTTTGGAAGTCCCTGCAGATGTGAACAGAATAGGCCTCAAATGCTGACAGTGAGGGAGATGAAGGGAGGCAGGGGCTATGTGAATCCATGGGTCAGCCACTGCTGACCTGGCCCTCTTGATGCCTTACAAGCTCAAAGGCTTTGGGATCATGGCTTTTGAGTGTATATGTGCAGTCATTTGATTGTTGTGCCTCTGTTTTGCCTTTTATAAAATGAAAATAATGATACAGAAATTCTTTTAAAAGGACTTTGAGATCTAAGGCTATGCAAGCAGGGATGGCTGGAGTTCATTGTGATGAATTTTATTTAGTGCCCTGCCTTAGGTACCCACTTTTGCAGCAGGAGGCATCAACTTCTACATGCCAGGAATGAGATGAAGGCAAGGGCTTGGATCTTGGGATCATTGGCAAATCCTTATGCCTTTGATAAAGAAGAGTAAAGCCCTGCCTTTTCGCCTTTTAACCAAACAACGCCTTGTGATGATCTCTTTTTTTTTTTTAACAAAAAAACAGTGAGTGGGAAGGGAGCAGCCTCCCAGGCAGTGGCAGGGGTGCTGTGGGCTGCCAGGAGACAGTTTGCAAAGCGAGGGGAGATAAGACACCAAGTGACAGCCGCTAGTGAGCTGTTTCCAGAGGGCAGGGTATAAATAGACAACAAAGAGATTTGGTGTCAGAGCAGCTCTCTCACCTTTCTGCTGCCCAGCCTGGCAGGCGCGAGTGGGGAAATGCAGCTGGGGAGCCAGTGAAATCTGCTCTGGGGTTTAAGTGCATATGGATAAAGTAATGACAAGATAAGGCATTTATCAGCCTGCTATGGACCTCTGTCCATCTGCAGTGGGCTTGCTCTGCGGTGCTGACTGGCCATAGCAGGTGGCACTTGGATGGACCCCCCAGCTGGAGCCCAGAGCGGCTGGCTCCTGCCTTGACTGCCCAGACAGCTCCTACACAAGGCTGTTGCTATCCTAAAAAGGTGCCCTGCTTGTCTCAGCTCTATCCCTTGAAATTTATGGTGATACCTGCCATGTGCTGCCCCAGGCTGAGGCTTATACAGCCTTATCCACTGCTCTTGCAGAGTGCCTGGGCTCTTTGTGGGGTCCTGGCTTGTCCTCCTGCCCACTGGTCATTCTGGGCAGCCTCATCTAGGCTTTTCCTCCCGTTTCCCTCTCTGGTTGTGCTTCCCCCTCAGGTGTTGCTGTCCCTAGATGCTCCATTTCCTACCTGCTCTCAGGGTAGGAATAAAAACACCAACCTAACAATGCTATGGCTTTGATGAGGAGTTGCACCATTCTGCCATAGCAGCACTGGCAGTCTAAGGTACTTAAAACACTGAGAGTGGTGCACCAGCAGGCAGCAAGTCCTTTCCAAGCTTGCTGGCTATTTTCAAAACTACCATAACTTTTCATAACGTTGCCCGTGGCATCACTTTGATGCCTTTCAGGCAGCTTTGTGCTTTTTGGGGTCTGGGTTTGTCTCCTAGCTTGCTGTCAGACTTGGCAAGCTTTGGCTCCTACGATGAACTTGTCCTGCCCTGAGTAGTTTGCATGGATGCTGTAAAGCCCCACCATAAAGACTACAATGACTTGGTGAAAAGAACAGATTTAGGCTGAAGAAGGAAAAGGAGTGGAAAGACCTCTTCTATGGAAAATCAGCCCAGCCTGTGAGAATAAGAAAAGCCCAAGTTTTTATGTGCTGGTGTAAATCCATGCTGGCTTTCTCGGCAGCAGGGTATGGGGAGAGGCATCTGCGGGGGCGTGTGGGGCTGCTGGGGCTTGCAGCAAGCTCAGCTGTGGGGACGCAGCAGTGCTCAGCAGGACAGACGGGCTGACAGAGGTATTTGGGGCACAAAGCAGGGCTGCTCCCCTGTCTGTCAGCCATGAGGAATTCCTGGGATATGGAGGGCCCTTTGTGTGGGGATCAGCTGTCGAACGGCTGCCTATTTTTAGGGCGGCAGATCCCGTGCTATGCGAGGAGAAGGCTGATGGTGAGAGAGGTGTGTGCTCCTCCACCCCAGGTAGTGTTTTCTACTGTAACTTAGACCCCTCTGCATCTGGATGTAGGTGCAGAACTGAGCAGAGACTCAGTATTGACACACAGTTCTGTCTGGTGATGGGTTTGGTCAGCTTATTGCAGAAATGAAGTGAGCTACAATGGCAGCACTTCTGTGTCTGATGTGTCTTCCCCACTGGCTGGCTTCAGCCTGAGCTGAGGGCAGGGAGGGAGAAAACCCCAAGGCTTTTCACTTCCCTCATGGTTTGAAAAAAATGGGTGACCTTATAAAAAGGTTTAAAAAAAGCACAATCTTTCCATGTGCTTGAGGGGAACACTGTGTGAGTACAACTTGTATCAGACACCAGAGAGGCTAAGCCAGATGTCTGAGGACGTAGTAAAGGGGGTTTCATAAACTCCACTGCTCCACAGCTGCGTACAACAGTGTGTATCTGCCTGTGCCAGTGGCTCTGTTCTGCGTAGATGGCCTTGTTCTTTTATCACCAGGTGTATGGAAGTGCATCCATGTGTACAAATACAGATTTTGGGGGTTTGTTCACTCATCTCCAGACACGACCTGAAAGCTTTGCTTAAGTGTAGCCGAAGACAAGTCATTCATTGAGCAAAACCAGTCTTTGCATAGTTTTTTTTTAGCTAATGTAGAGAATAATGAAGTTTTTTCCACTGACCCAGCTCATGGATTCATCATCCCCACTGGTGATGCTGAGGGAGAGGAAAAGAGCCCAGAGCTGCTCTCTTTAATAAGAAATCCTTGCAACTGCTCTGACAGAGAAATAACTTTGCCAACAGCCTGCACACTTTCTTTACATGTGCTAAACTGCTCGAGATGCAGCTGAATTCCTTTAAACAAAAGGCATTTGTTTAAAAACATTCTGACAAAAGTGTTACAAATGTTTTATGTTTGGGGTTTTTTTCCATGGGAATGAACTTCTGAAAGTATCTTTACCTGAAGTAGGGTTTTCAGTTACGTGAAATTTGCATGTACATGTTTCTTTCTTTGCTATTTTTCTTACAAAAATGTTTGGGTTTGTTTTGTTATTTTAGGGAAATTCATATCTTTTCTATTTTTCTTGTCTACTTTCTAGTAGATAAGAAGAGAAAATGAGTACGAAGGAAAATCTTGCAGCAATTCCCTGGATAAGGGGGAATGGTTTTAAACTGAAGGAAAGTAGATTTAGGTTAGATTAGAAATAAATTCTTTACTGTGAGGTACTTCTACAAGTTGCTGAGAGAAGTTGTGGATGCCACATTCCTGGATGTGCTCGAGGCCAGGTGGAACAATGTGGTCTAGTGGCAGGGGTTGGAACACAATGATCATTAAGGTACCTTCCAACCCAAACCATTCTAGGATTCTATGAACAGTTCACCTGCCTCCCAAACTTGCTGCTTACAATTTTGGAAGCCTCTTTGAAGGCTCTTTTCTGTGGAAGTATCCTTTCTTCTGCACCCAGACCTTATTAGAAATTAGTATTCTTGGAAAGGACTTCCCAAAAAGGAAGACAATAGCCATATTTTCTAAAGCTTCTCTAAAAATACACAATCAAAAGTCTGGGCTGATCAGAGTGTAAATGTACAGCAACGTGCTGCTGAGGTGTGGTTTGGAGAGCTGCTCAGTGCCACTGAGAATAAAGACAAGGAACACTGTGATTGCTTTAATTTGCTGATTGAATACCTTGCCTATCAAGGCTGGAAAAATACAGAAATCCTCTGCTCTCAGGCTGCAGTAATGCTTGCAGCAAGTGAGCCCTTGGTTTTTACCTGGTGTAAAGAAAGGGTTGTTTATAAAAGGAATGACAAATGCCTGCACTGCTGGGGTGCAGCCGTGTTTTCCTGACTGCCAGAGCTGGGTGGGATACAGCTCCCTGCCCGCCCGCTCTGCCGTGTTATGGCTCTTTGTGGAAATCCTCTGGATTTGTGGAATGGGAGAGGGGATGTGCTCTCCAAAAGCTGCACTGTGAGGCTGATGTGTCTGTGTGGGTACCTGTTCCCAGCTTCTGGGAGAGCAGCAGTGACTGTGCAGTGTCTTGAAGGCTCTGAAGCCTCAACCTCCTGTCAGTTTTATTTTCTTGCTGATTTCTGCGCCCATCCTGGAATAAACATCTGCACATGTACAAGCCTTGGAAGAGGAAGCAGAGTCTGTACCTAAACCCTCTCCTGCACTGAGCCAGGAGCTCCTGGCTCACACAATTTTGGGGCACCTTCTACACGAAACAAGATTGTCTGGGTGTCCCTTCCAAGCAGATGTAAGTTAGCAGTAAAGCACTGTGCACTTTGTCAGCCTGCTGCTGAAACCTTGACATATGGGGATGTGATGGTCTTGGATCTTAGATCACCTCTGAATAATGTCAGCAATCAAAAACAATAATGGGGGAATGAGAAATTCAGGACACCAACTGTTCTTCTTTGAAAAAAAAAAAAACCAAAACAAAAACCAACCCCCAAACCCCAAGCAAAGCAATAAAAAAACCAAACCCAAACCTCAGCCTTGGTCTGGGCAAAGAAACAGTGAGGGCTTGCCAGCACCAGTGGCTTGCAGCAAAGTCTCAGTGTTTGCAGAGCGGTGGCCAAGGTGTTACGTTTTTGACTCTAAATGAGGTTAATGAAAGTTGCATGTACTCAAATCCCTGAGCACCACTTTGAAAATGCAGGAGCTAACAGTGGTTATTTATTGATTTCATTTTGTCCCCCTGGCTCATGTGGGAGGTTGGAAGAGAGAGAGCAGTGGCCTGTATGTGTATGAGAAGGTGGGGGAGAAAGCGTGTATGGATACAGAGAATATGGGGCTGGCACTTGAAGTTTGCAATCTCCCGATGTGGGGATTTTTTTTTTTCCCAAGCACCAGTTCAGATGGTCCACAGGGGGCCCTGCTTTTGTGCCTGTGCCTCCATCCTCAACTAGACAGCCATCCTGGCCAGCTCGTTCTACCTCGCCTGCAAGCTGCCCAGGGCTGCAAAAACTGGCAGGGCAAGGAGGAGCAGAGACTCACTGGGTAAGCTTCACTCTACAGGGACACCAGGTCAGAAACCCAGGGAAAAAGTAAACTTGAGTCATATTAAAAGGTCAGTTTCAAAAAATATCTTTTCCCTTCCCTCTCTTTCTAGTTTTTCAGGATCTCAGCGCATAAAACTTGGCAGTTCCTCAGGGTGGAGGAGAGTGACTCTTGGTTTACATGCAGCCGTTGGTACCCCAGCATGCCCAAAACATCTGTCATCAGTGGAAATGAGCTTGGCTCTGGCAAGGCTCTTCTTTCTTTGCAGTAAAGAACAAGCAAATCTGCTTATTTGTGGTTAATGCTTCTTCCAGATGGACAGAAATAATACACAACACACAGCCCCACTGTTGCCCAAACTGTTGAAGCACTGTGGAACATATTTGCAGCACAAAGACAAGCTGGGGAGATTGTTTAACTTACTGGTCTCCAGTTTGGAGCAGTCCTTCAGCCACAATATAAATGCAACCTCCCAGCAAGACTAAACTTTCTCATAGAAATGAGCAAAATTCTCAGAGGAGAAGAGCTGTTCTCCTTAGTCCTCCTCCACTGAGATGGCAACCTCTGTGGCACCTTCTTGGTGGCCACTTTCAGGCCAGTGTTTGCTGCGAAAGCGGTTACAGACCCCTTGTTTGCCACTGCAGACAATGGTTTGCCTCTTATGCTGATGCTGCGAAGAGGTGGCTTGAATGCACTTTGTATGTCACACCAATATGCCACATACATGAGGATTTTTGCATGGAACTCATGTTCTTGGTGAAACTTGACCAATTTTTCCAGCTGTGCTGTTGCTAAAATTTATGAGAATGGGGGTATCCTTAGTGCTCTGATACTGGTTTAATTTACCATTCCTTTTTGCTAATTTAAGGTGGTTTGGGGTTTTATGGTGCCAAATTTTTCTCTGTGAATTTTACAGGAGTGGAATAGAGGTTTGAAAAGGAGAAAGTCTGACTTTTTGCTCTTTAGTTCACCTGGCAGATCTGCTATGAGGTGAGACACCTTTTCCTGCACTTGGAACTGCCTTTCTGGCAGCAGTGATGTGGTGCAAGTAGTCTCAGTCAGCGTGTGGGGAGCAGAGGGGCTCTGGATGTGCAGCCCTCCCCTTGCTGTGGAAATGAGTCAGTGGCTTTTCTGGCCCTTGTTTCCAGTGCACATCTCCTCTTGCCCTGCAAGAAGTGACCAGGAGAGGAGTGAGTTCCCATGTTTCAAAAGGGACTGGGAGGAGAGAAAAAGGGCCAAAGCTAAGTATCATCACTGCCTTATGCCTGCAGTGTAACAGACACGTATGATAACCCCTCTGATACCCCAACGTCTGTAAAAGGCAACTAGTCTCTGGAGTATCCTTAAATAAAAAAGCATTTTCCTAATTGATCTTTACCTTCCATGCCCTGGCCCTGCACCCTGCTAACTGGGGGTGACACCCAGCCCCTCTGCCTCTACAGCTTTCAGAAGCCTGTTTCTGACTTCACTTTGTGCAGCGCCCTCGCAGGCAAAGGGTTACTTGTTAAGATGCAGCTCTGCCTAATTAAGAGTAACAGCATTTTCCCCGCAGTGAGGTTTGGGTTTTTTTGAGAATTCATCACTCCATAGCATGATGCTGAAATAACTGCCTGGGCTGGACTTGGCCCCCCGTGCATTAACCCTTTGCTCCAGCCTGGCCTCTGAGACCTGCTGCCTTTTGCTCCCAGCTAAGTCCTGTGCTGTGGTCCAGAGCACTGATGGCCGAGAACTGCAGCCAGGATGTCTCAGATGTTCTTGCAGGTTGGAGCAGAAATGAGGCAAAGCCTCCATGTGCCTTATGGTTTTGACCCCAAACAATACACTGACTGCATAAATTAGGAGTTGGCTCAGGCTCACTTGAAGCTCAGCCCAGGTTTGCTTGAAACTCAGCCTAATTTTTCCTGAAAGCACAGCTGAGTGGGAGAGGAGTTCTGGGTCAGGGAAGGGGTGCTTGGCAGGTCACAGCAGCCTGAAGAACTGCAGTTTATCAGCTCACAGCAATTATCAGCCCACAGAAGCAGGGCTGTCTGTATTTCTAATTCCTTGCCTATACAGAACCAAGCAGATGATGGGCAAAAATGCCTTTGGCATCCTGGAGCAAGCTGGGGATTGCTTCTGGCTGCTTGTGGATCATTAACACAGGACCCTAAAAATCCACCCTGATCACCCCCCCTCCCACCAAAAAAAACCCCAAACCATTATTTCCCCTGTTGCAGCCTTTCCATGCAGGTGCTATGTGTCCTGGCTGATGACTGCACCAGCTCCTGGAGGCAATTCACATCCTCAGCAGTGCTGCGCTGGGAGAGAGGCAGGGAGCTGTGTGGACCCAAATCCACAGAAATGGAGAACACAAATGATGGAAGAAGTTTTGAGAGGGGCTTTATGCTCTCGTGGTTAGCAGCTGGGCCCTAAAACAGGCTGTAATTTGGAGGGCTGGTCTATACTTCCATGACAAGAGCAAACAGCCAAGCTGGGGGAAAAGCTTGCAAGATGAAAAACCACGTAGAGCTGGTAAGCTTCCTGTGTTTTGGGCTGAACCCAAAATGAGCAGGGTGCTGCTGGGCACCGAGCAGCTGTGGCTCCCTAAGATGTGGGAAAATTTTTATTTTTTTTTAGGGTTAGGGTTCAGCCTCCAGGTTCCTGTCGGGCTGGGGATTTCAAGTGGAGGTAGAAGGAAATGTGTGGATGGGAAGGCACTTCAGGAAATGGGGGAGCTCATCTGGTACTGCTCCAGTGTTGTGTGAAGGGTGCTAGTGGGAGCAGGGCTTTTGGGTGCTTGGGGCAGAGGGGTCCAACAGTGCTTTTTGGCAGCTCTCACCTCAGTAAAGCCCCTTTGGATTCCAAGTAAGCAGTTTCTATGTTCTGCTTTCTGCAGTAATTTTGGTTTTATTGCCTAGGGGTGAGGGTTCCTGTAAACAAGTGAAACACAGGCGGGGGTGATAAAAGGTGCAAATTGAACTGGCCTCATGCAGTCTCTGGGAAGCAGCAGTGGATGAAGAGACTTCCAACTCTTTTACAGCTCTCTCTTCTTTGTTGTAAATTGAGCTTGAGGTGTTACTGGAAGGAAAACAATAATTTTTGGTGGCTCCATTACAGTTGTGACCATCCCCTGTGGAGAGCCCTATGGACTGGTGTTTTGTGTTCATTACACCTCACTTTGCCAAGACCTGGTTTCCTGCTGGCAGTCTCATATCCTCCATCTTTGTTTTCCTTTATTTCCCTAAAAAAATAGGAAGGTAATTATGTTTTCCTTGCACCTTTGCTTACCTCTCCTTACCAAGGGAGACGAGCAAAAGTGGTGTGGGCAGCAAGGAACCCTTGAGCTCTCACCCCTGCTGACTATGGACCCCCTAGATTTAGGCTTTCCCCCCTTTTTTTGGAGGAAGATTTTAGAAAAAAGGAGTGAAGGAAGAAGAGGATCCTCTATCCATCCCTACCCAGGAGATCCAGGGTCTGATGCTGCACCACATCTCTGGCAGGAATTATAATCCTAATGGGATGTCTATCCCTGCTTTCCTTTGGCTTATCTTCAGCTTTGGGCCCTAGCAGATGCTTTGCAGCCTTTCCACAAATGTTTGGGAAGAGAAGCCAAAGTCAGGCTCTTTTGGCAGGGTTTCCACAACAAATCCCTAGCTCCCAGGGAGGATGGATGTCATTAACCCAAGCTGAGTCCGTGGAGGGGTCCTCAGGCTGGTGCCAAGGGCTGCTGCTGGGGGCTCGCCTCCAGCTGGTGGTGTAAACTGAGGACCAAATAAAGGCTCTCCTCCATCCTGCCAGCTCTTGTTCTCCACAAAGAGCTGGAATCCTGGATGTTCTGACAACCAGACAGAGTAGCAGGACATCCCTTTCCTTCAGTGCTGTTTCCTTTGTATTTAGTGGGATTTAAGGTCCACTGCCCGTCCCTGCTCGCTGTTTGTTTGGCCTTCCCCATTTTGGCAGGGCTCCTTGCTACTTGTTTCTTCTCTTTGAAGGTCTGTGTTCAGCCACAATGAGGGGCTGCTGAATTTGGAGCCGTGCAAGGTTAACATGAGACAACAGGGAGGTGACTCAGTCCTTTCAGTACATGTTTCCATGTTCCCAGCTGCTGTAGGAAACAAACAGTAAGTGGTTAACATCAATAGTAAGACACATATAGAAGAAAATGTTGTCCTAACAACATTAAATCTATGGTTTAAATTGGGCAATGGCAGGAAATTTGGAATTAAGGACGGACGCTTGTCTCACGCGTCTCCATTTGCCTTGGGAAATAAAAATGATTCAGGCACAAAGTGAACGAAATGGTACTGGAAATGCCATATTACTGCATTTCCTGGCTTTTATGGCAGGGAACGAAGAAGTAAGACTAAATGAGGTCTTTTGTGTCCTTCAGTTCAAAGTGATGGCAACAAAATCCATCCAGGTCTCAGGAGTCAACAGGGACTGAGACTAGTTTTACTCACTAGTTTTATCACTGTGTTGTGTAGCCATGACACTGGAGAGGTTCTTCCTTTGGGGGCAATTATTTTTGTTCTTTTAGTTGAGCAGTTTATTGAAGATTCTTTTGGTTCAGATTCACTGGGACTACTTGGATGCCAGAGGACAAGTTCAGTCCAAAAAAACCCCCCTCCCATTTACTGAGGTAGAGAGACTTCTGATGAATAGAAATATTTCCAGGTCAAAAATCGAAGTGAAGCTGTTGCAGTCTTTTTGTGAGCACTGTCTGGGCAGAAGGTCTGAAAGTACTGCACTGTCCAAATAGGTCTGTAAGTCCTGTGTGTTCCTACAGTGTCACCTTCTGATGCTCTTGATGGCAAGGAGGGTTTGTTCAATGATCAGCTTCATGGAGGTCAGTGGGACTGTTGCAGAACATGAACTGCAAGATAAGGGCCAAGAAAGTCAACTGAAGAATTTAGCAGCTTTAACAACTGAGTTGTTTGCGTATTTCTGGAAGAAGCTGCTGGTCTAGAGGTGTTAAGAAATCCTGTTGGCAAAAATCAGGATTCAATTCTGTAGACTGGAAATGCCTTATTTCTCTTCTGTTCAACAGCTAACCTGGGAGATCTCTACAAACAGCCCATTTCAGGGTGTGTTTTAGGGTGGTTCCTAAAACCCAAAAGAGGGAAAAATCAAGTTTTAAAAGTATGTTCGCTGGGCCCTGGGTCAGAGATACATAGGGGAAAAAACACCATCTCAGCATAGAGTGGTTTGGAACACAGACAGACAGAAGTACCAGGAAGGCCTCTGGACTGGAAATGTGTCGTGCATGTTACATCCTTTGGTCTTTTTCCTCCTTCTTCTGAAGAACTGTCTGTGGACATTTGGAGATTATGCTGTTAGCTGAACAAACAAAAGGGATTAAGGCTAGGCTGGTTCATTTTTCCACCCTCCACCCATCTTGGAATTCATTACTATTCATTGCCGCTAACCAAAATAACAAGGCCGTGCACAGCACTGCTTCCTTCTTCTTCCTTCCAATGTAGCAGCAGATTCCTCTTTCCATGCAGTGGCAGATTTGTCCATGAAGACCACCAGGCTGGCATAGCCATAGGAAAGGAGCCAAGCTTCCCCAAAATGGCTTGGTCACACCAGACTCCCAACACAAGGCTAGCTTGCATGCTAATTTCTTTGCACTAGAATCAATAAGGGCTGAGGGATGTTATTTTTATGTTTGCCTGTATGTATTTAAATGTGTGCGTGTGCTCACATTTAAATGCACATATGTCTAGGAAAGGCTTGAGCTTGGGCTCGTCTGACTTTCGGGCACTAAGTCAATTGAGTCGTTACCTGAGTCTGCCACAGTCCTCAAAACAGCCTTTCTGTGACCTGTTCTTCTGCCAGGGTCAACTGGAAGAGCCACCCTTGAGGTCTTTTTTTCTGCCTGCACACATGGAAGGTATGAGCCTGAATGGGAGCAGATGACCGAAGAGCGGCTGTTACATTTCCAGATGCCAGGAAGGATGAAAGCAAACCTCCTTCCACTCTGCCTTTGTGGGGGGTATCTGATGGGATGTGACATCTGAGCCTGTGGATGTCTGGTGAAATAACTCCAGGCAGCGTGTGGAGACACTCATCTCCCTCAGTAACTCGTGGGAGAGCAAGGAAGCTGCTCCTACATGAGGTGAAAAACTCACGAGCCCACCAAGAACCTCAGGGAGATCTTCAACATGTGGGTAATGCACGTTTTTAATGCATAACACCACCTTCCCTCCATGCTGACCCAACCTGCAGCTGGGCTGGGTTGTGACCAGAAAGGTCCTGGAGAGCAAAACCAGCATCTGGCTCCCATGCTGGCATTCCATGGGGATATGTCACAGCCCCTCCAGTGCCAAGGCCTGAGTGTGTTTCCTGCACCACTCACCAGTGAGAAGATTTTGGTATGCTACTTGAGGTGGTCTGGGAATTTAGCTGCCTCTTGGCCGTGGTGTCTGAAGCAGGGGTCCAAAAAACTGGTGTGCATGCACTCTTTGACCACTCAGAAAATGTTGCAGATGGAGCCAAATTCCTTCCCCCAACTTGCATGCAAACAAGCCACTAATTTCACTGGCAGTTGAATGTGCATATCTGAGGGCAAAACATGGCGAAAAGCCTTTGAGCAGAAGTTTTAGCATAATCACCCAGGAAAAAAAAAAGGGGGGGGGGGATTGCAAGTGGCATTTTGCAGAGAAAGAGGGACAAAAAAGTAGAAATCAAAGTGTCGAAAAGCTTTCCAGTAACAAAACTCTTCTGAGTTCTTTAAGCAGCACAATAGCTATTGATGGGTAAAAAGAAAAACAGGACACTATATCCTCTTGAATTTATTCTGGTCCCAACAAGCCGTCCTTGGCATTTTTTTCTGAAGAAACCCTTGAGTAAGCATGTTGTCCAATGTGGAAAGACACAGAGCATGTCATAGAAGCAATTTGTAAAATGTTCTGGGAGACACACCAATGCTGTCAGGGCCAGGGAGCTGCTTAGCTTCACTTTGATTTACAGATAAATACAGTGTGTCTGGGGCTTCCAGTTGCCGACTGTGCGAGCGAGCTCCCAATTACGTGCTGTGTTCTGACTCCATGGGATTAATTGGGACCACCAGGAAGCGTGGCAGCAAGAGTAACCTTCCTGATTGCATGCTGTTGTAAGGACTAGGGAGAAGAGCTTGTGTGGCAAGGTGGGGCTCAGCTTCTCCTGTCATGGGACTGGGGGCCTAGCGTAAGATGAAAGGTAAAGAGAACATTGTAAAATTAGGATTTTCTGGATGTTCCTATGCAGGTAGAGCTATGAGTATTGAATGTGGCTCGCTGTGTCTGCCTGTCTTTTAACTGTGATGCACATTTTAGTGTATTTGGGGGTTTCTGGGGGA
The DNA here is from genome assembly GCA_013398275.1 of Promerops cafer. NCBI lineage: Eukaryota > Metazoa > Chordata > Aves > Passeriformes > Nectariniidae > Promerops > Promerops cafer. The sequence goes on along the minus strand of VZSE01013088.1, from coordinate 158,382 downwards.
TATTGAAGTGAAGCAAGTGCCCAGTTGAGATATTTTGGTTTTTATGGCATAATGAAACCTGCATGGGACATTTACCCTTCAGGCCTGTGGTGCAGCAAATTAAAGCTGGAGTAGCCTGGAAAGGGCTGGTTTGGATGTGGCTTTTATGGATGAGAGGTTCAATAGAGGAGGGATGGGGCTGTCTGAAAATGCAAGTGCAAATATAACTCACACAGAGTGATAACCACCAGGGTTCTGATGGTTCTTAATTACTGGGATTTCCCTCTGGAAATGGCTACTTCAACATAGGGGCTGGGACAGAGCAGGAGTGTGTTTCAAGTGTAAATAAATGTCAGTTTTTGGTCCAGAAAAGCTGGGTTATAGAAAGGAGAAGGGAAGCCAGGAAGTTATGCAGTGAAAACCAGCTTTGCACTGAGTTGTTTATTTATTTATTTTTAATACATCTCAGCAAGGTTATGAAAAAAAGTACAAGTGGATAAGCTGGAAGTGCTGTAATATTGAAGAGAACCTCATGTACTGCATGAAAATAAGCACTATGTGTACAGGGGAGAATGGGGGTGAGGTGAAATTGCGTGCTTCACCACATTGCTGTCATGGTGCATGACAGTTCTGCACAGGAATGTGATGCCATGAGCTCTTGTCCCCAAAGAGAAAATGTAGAGTTTTGTTCCAGCTCCAAGTGCTCCTTGACATGGAGCAGGTTTGGATCATGATCCTCTACCTTGTAGTCCCTGATTCTTCTAGTCCTGATCTTCAGCTGTGAATAAAGCCAAGACAGCATCACTTTCTACCCCTTGCTGCCAGCAGGTTCTACACACTTCATGCAGGAGATTGCCAATAGGGAAGAGGCATTTCAGGCACACTTCAGGTTTCTGAGGCTTGGGAAGTAGTGTGTGAAAGCACTCCCTCATCCCTATGACAGCAAACCACCTTCACCATCGTACAATTTCTTGCAGTTGGAGGGATTTGTCAGCGGGTCCCTACTCCAGACAGGTTCTGAAAAGTTTCTCTACCTCTTATGAAGATCCTCTGACCCCAGCCATGGGGACTCCCCTTGGTGCAGCTGCAGCAGGAGCTGTTGTGTGCAGGGTAGACTGGATGCACAGGCTTTGGCATCAGAACCTGAGGTAATGGGGCTGGTATTCACTGCCTGCCTTCCCCATGGCTGTCCTTAGCATTACTGACATCAAAAACTGAGCAATGACACCTTTCCTTCTCCCTTTCCTTTGCTTTTTTTTTTTTTTTTCTTTTCATTCTGAAGAGGCTTAGAGTGTGTCCCTTCCACAGGTCTCCTCTCTACCAGCTCACCTCCCTCCCTGCCCTCAATTGAAGACAGCTGCCAGGAAATATTTCTGCTGCTTAGCTGAAGTGAAAACACATGGAGGTGGTGGAGGGAAGGAAGGGCAGTGTTTATAATGTAATTATTGTCATTTTGTGAAACCTGGGTTGAGGTGGGGAGAGGGATGTGTTGAGCATGGGGGTGCATCTGTGCACAGGGTGAGACCCCCAGAGATGGCGGCTGAAGCGAAGCACTACAGCCCTCAGTGGTGCCTGTGAAGAACAGGCTGCTCCTTGAGCACAGGCACCAGTTTATCGCAGGTATCCAGACCACCGAGGCTGAGCAGGTGCCCTCTGCCAGGGATGGCGGTGGGGCTGCGGGGTCTCTGTGAGGACAGGCAGGAATGCCCGGGGATGGCGGTGGGGTGTCTGTGAGGACAGGCAGGAATGCCCGAGAATGGCGGTGGGGCTGAGGGGTGTCTCTGAAGGGAGATGGGAGTGCCCGGGGATGGCGGTGGGGCTGAGGGGTCTCTTGAAGGGAGACGGGAATGCCCGGGGATGGCGGTGGGGGCTCTTGAGGGGCGACGGGGAGGCCCAGGGGNGGTGGTGGAGGGAAGGAAGGGCAGTGTTTATAATGTAATTATTGTCATTTTGTGAAACCTGGGTTGAGGTGGGGAGAGGGATGTGTTGAGCATGGGGGTGCATCTGTGCACAGGGTGAGACCCCCAGAGATGGCGGCTGAAGCGAAGCACTACAGCCCTCAGTGGTGCCTGTGAAGAACAGGCTGCTCCTTGAGCACAGGCACCAGTTTATCGCAGGTATCCAGACCACCGAGGCTGAGCAGGTGCCCTCTGCCAGGGATGGCGGTGGGGCTGCGGGGTCTCTGTGAGGACAGGCAGGAATGCCCGGGGATGGCGGTGGGGTGTCTGTGAGGACAGGCGGGAATGCCCGGGGATGGCGGGGGGGCTGAGGGGTCTCTTGAAGGGAGACGGGAATGCCCGGGGATGGCGGTGGGGCTGAGGGGTGTCTCTGAAGGGAGAT
>VZSE01013088.1:42920-155982 GCA_013398275.1 Promerops cafer | reverse complement strand
GGGGTGTCTGTGAGGACAGGCGGGAATGCCCGGGGATGGCGGTGGGGTGTCTCTGAGGACAGGCGGGAGTGCCCGGGGATGGCGGTGGGGCTCAGGGATCTCTGAGGACAGGCGGGAACTGCCTCAGGTACAGCCGGTTCCAGCTGGTTCGGGCGGCTCAGCCCAGCCTCTCAGACCTGCTGGTGTGACGCCCCGCGCAAACTGCGGTAAGGAAGCGGGAAAATGCTGGAAAATAGAGAGGAATGAGGGGAAAAAACCGTGATGAACAGCCCAGTGGGCACCAGGGGGGTTGAGGAGGAGGTGGGGGTCCTACCTTGCTACCTGTGGAGGTGCCATGATGGGGCAAGTATGTGGCCCCCGATTTTCTCCTTGTCCTGCTGAGGTGAGGCATGTGAGTGACTCTCTGGGTGACAGCTGGGCACCTCCAACCCGACACAACCTGAGTTTGGGTCACATCATTTAAGTGAGGAGAAGGTGGAAAACGAGCCCAGAAACGTGCATTTCATCTGTATGGCTGTGGGTTCAAGTGACAGACCCCGAGGAGTCAGCTTAAGCCCTGCGGACCCCACTAATGGGTCCACACAGAGCTTTTTAGTTCCCTTTTCTCATTTCAAGGGAATATTTGGGTGGGTTTTCAGTTTCAGAGTACTAGATGCTCTGATGACAACACAGGTTTCTCTTATCATGTAAGAAACCCTGTAATGTGCTCATTTTCTGGGGAAAGAAGGTGTTTTGTCTAAGCAAGGAGGAAGAAAAGTTGCTTTGGCACTTGCAACTGATAACGTGTATTTTGTGAGACAATCGGTTTTGACTATAGGATAGACTTGATAGATTTGTGCAAAGTTACATGAAGATAACATGATTTCATTGCAGTTGTGATGTAAACTGAGACACAGCTCTGCCAAGACAGGTATCCCTCCCTCTGGTATATTGCAGAATTGCATATAGTTCATGACTCTGCAGATTAGTTGGCTCAGGGCTAAAAGGGAATATATTGAAGACTACTTCTTTGGATCATTCATTGTGGTTTTGTCCTCATGAGACTGGGAGCATGAGGCAGCTTGATGGACTGATTTGCTGTTCGTGCAGCTCTGTTTTTTCACCAGAAAAAATATTTAACTGCTTAGTGTCTGGCTTCAAATTGAAAGAGGAGACATCTAGATTAGGAAGAAATTCTTAGAGGGGGATGAGGCACTGGCACAGGTTGTCTGGAGAATCTGTGGCTGCCCCATCCCTGGAAGTATTCAAAGCCAAGTTGGACAGGGCTTGAAGCAACCGGATCTAGTGGAAGGTGTCCCTGTTCATGAGAGGGGCTTGGAACAAGATGGTCTTTAAGGGCCCTTCCAGTCTAAATCATTCTAGGATTTGTTCTGTGATTCTATGCACTTTCCAACACCGCTCCCCAAAACAGCCCTTGCGTGGTTCTTTGGAAGGGTAGCCCCAAGAAAATCTGCCAGATGAGAGTACTTAGGGAATTGATTCCCTGAGGGAAGGAGGCTTTGATCCCCAGCAGGTGCTTCTTCGCATGATAGGGTGGGAGTGGAAAAACCTGCAAACTAGGCTCTGTCTAGATGGAGGCAGAGCAAGAAGAGGGAGCTGGTGACCCTGGCATGTGGTAGGCAACAGCTTGGCATTGACAGATTGATAAATATGCCTGCTGTTGAGACCATACCATTCCTAGAAATGGCACACAATTTATATAAATAGCAGGGGTGTGAGCTCCAGGCCAGAGTGGGATTTTTAGTGGCTCTTGCCAGCAATGGCCATGAGGACTCTCGTTGGTTCCGAGCTATGTCTGACATAGACGCAGCAGTGTGGCCAGGCAATATGCTTTTGTCAAAAACCAGTATTTAATTTTTCATTTTTTCTTTCTGCATTTGTGTTTTTCTTTTCATCAAAGCCATCACTGTTTTCCTTCATTTTTCCAAAGGCACCAAACAAACAAGCCTTCAAAGTGAAACAAGCCTGAGTTTTCTTTTCCCTCAGGAAACTTGTTTTCCCTATTTTCAGAAACCAGTTCTCGCAAGTCCCTGCTGCTGGGCCTCCCAGTCCTGTGCAGGGGGAGCATCAAAGGGGATGGGGCCTGGTGGGAGCTGTTTACAACCTGAGAGTGTTTGGTGCTGCAGTCTCCATTCTTTCCAAAATGCCAGTTTTTGGGGAAAATTGCCTGAATTTAACTTGGATCCTACTGTGTAGCTGCCTGGTCCTCCAGACTTTTAATTTTTTTTTATCCAGTGGAACAATGATCATTGGCCCTGGAGCTCTCTTGCACACCTGCAGTTATTGCTCATAGTTTAACATGTCAGTTCTTCTGCATATGTTATTTTTTTCACATCTGCTTTTGCACACATTATTTGATTTACTTCACAGAGTAATCCAAGCACTTGGCCACAGCATCACAGGAGTCAAAGGTAGAGCCTGTTAGGACCACAGTGTCCCTTGTGAAGTTAGCCAGGAAAACATTGCATGCCTGCAAATATCCCAGGCAAACAGAGCAGTTTCAGAGAGGTGAGGGCAGGGAAGTGAAACCAAAACAAACTATTCCTTTCAAGTAATACACTGGCTTGGTCTTTGCTAGTGTGGACTCCGTGCAATTGTTTGGGCCTGAGCTGAAGTGGCTGTAAAGTGCAACCACTCAGATTTGATGGTGGTTTATACTTCTTTGCTAAATGTGTGTCCCTACAAGAGGTACTGGGACACGGAGACTCGGGAGATGCATGGGTACTGTTAGGTTGTGTAGGGGAGACCTGGCAGCAGATGTGCCTGTCTCTGCTGGGTGTTGCTCAACACCTTGGCTCTCCTACACAAAAAATGTGCCTGGCTGAGCCTCTCTGTCCAGGCCAGCCACTCTGGTCGTGTTCTTGTGTAATGCAGTGCTTGTTACAAGCGAGTCCACCTGCTCAGCTGCAGTGTGGGCTTCACTAAAGCTTTTCAGGAGTGATCTTGCCCATCCACAGGATGGCAATCCTCTGACCTCCTTTGCAAGCTCTGGCTGTCCAGAGACAAGGGCCCCAAGAAAGCTTTTTCTTAACCTTTTCCCAAAGAACTAATTTCGCTGCCGTGCGTGCTTCTAGGCTGACAGAGCCCCTGAAAACATGGAGGAACTTGGGAAGGGCACAGAGTCATTGCAATGGAATGGTTGTTCTTCTATCAGCTTCAAAGCATTAAGAGTGAGGGAGGCTTACTCACTGGTGTCCCTAAGGGCTGCTCAAGTCACCCTCAGCACCACTCACTGCCTTTCCCTGTATGACACATGGCACATGTGTCTTGGAGGTGTGAATTGAACATAAACAGGCTTTTAAGTGATGTCCTGGTTGACAGGAACCTTTCCAGACCTGGAGGAGGATGCCTTCGTGGGCACCATGAGGTTCAGGACTCGCAAAGTAAGGGTTTGATAACATTGCCTTGAAACTCCTTGTGGATGACTGTTTATTCATCTCTTTCTTTCTTTGACCCTTGTCAGCAGTTTATCTTAAGGCAGCTTAGGGTGGCCTTGTTTCCCTGAGGAGGAAGGGGAGGAATACTCCAAGAATGAAAAGCATTCATTGGTCACCAAAGGCCACCAAGCAACAGACTGGCAGAGGTGGGAAAAACACCAAGTTGTTTATCCATCAGTCCACAGAGCCCTAGAATTATACATGCCTTGCAACAAAAAGGCTTAAAGGACAAAAAATGTCACAGGGACTGAGAGAAAGCCACAGGCTATCTGAGGCCGCCCTCTTATGCAGATTACACCTGTCTCTGCTGCAGACGATAGGCATCTTCCAGTGCTGTTTCCCTGCAAGGGGTCAGCCCCTGGAACTGTGCCTGCCTGTGAGATATGGTTTGTGTGTCAGCCTGAGCTGCTGTTCCCACCAGCTCCCCAAGCTGGACATGTGGACCAGTGCAACTCGGACACTTGCTCCCAGCCATGTTTGGGGGCTGCCTCAAGGCACTTGCCACCTTGCCTCACTAGTCCCTAACAAAGCAAATGGCAGCTCAGGCTTGTTGCTGTCAGTGGCAGGATTTTAACACCTTGTGGCTGTCAGCAATGTTAGTGTTCCATGCACAGCGTGCCACTGGCCATACTCTGGCTGTAACCTAAACCAGCCTTGAATGTATCCTTGATTCTGTGCTGGCAGGAGACAAGAGAATCCAAATCCAAAAGCAGTGTGGCGTTTGCTGTCTTAAAATTGTTTTTGATTTGGGGCAGTGTTAAGCAGGTTGACCAAGCCTAGCCGAGAGTCACCCTTGGAAAAGACAGCCTGAAAGGACTTTCCCAGGAAGACCAATTCTGAATCTGGCAGCTATAAAGCTGCTGCAGCTGTCAGATAGGCTTCTAGGAAAAATAACAGGACAGCAGGGCAGAGCTGACAGCTGAACTGGTACAGGTGACAAAAAGAGATGCTGCCTCACCAGGGACTGAAGTGACCATTAGCCTCTCACAGGGTGTGAAAAATCAAATTGCATGCCAGAGCATGCTTTGGACAAAGCTGATTTGGGACCTGAATGCGCTGGGATATTTGCTGGTGAGTGCAACTGGATTTTCCATCTGGAAGGCATGACTGTCTGGCCTAGAAGCCAATTTAAAGAACAAATTAGATCTGGCTGTTTGTCAGAGTCTCCTCCTCGAAATGCAATAAGGACAGGGTGGTTATATAATGTAAACCATTCTTGGTAGTTTAGCGGTCCTGAAACAACAAACAAGCCAAGGAGGGAGAAATTGGTTTGCAGAATTCAAAGCCAGAAGAGTTCAGCTGAGGAATTCAGTCCACATGATCCAGCAGAGATGTGTGCTGCTATTCCTGTATGTCTTGAAAGGAAACTGCCACCAGATCCTCTGCTATTTTCTGTCCACAGGGCCCTACTGATAGGCGTGATATTTCAGCCTCTGCACTAAACCCCTGTGCTCCAAATATGCAGGGACAGTTGTGTGCAGAGCCAAGCAGTGTTCCCCACTGCTGGGGTGCCAGTGGGAGACAGCTCCTTCCTCACCAACACATATCAGAGTCCTCAGGAAAGGCAAACCTCTGTGGATAAACATGGGTTGTGGTGGCTTTGCCCTGATCCATTCCAACATCCACTGACACAGGCAGGATGGGCAGTTCAGAAATAATTTTGTCACCTAAAGGGTTTCCAAGCACTGGAACGGGCTGCCCAAGGACGTGGTGGAGTCACCATTCCTGGAGGTTTTCAAGGAGTGTGTCACTTAGTGCTATGGTTTTGTCGACAAAGAGGTGATTGGACAAAGGTTAGACTCCATAATCTTGGAGGTCTTTTCCAACCTAAATGATTCTGTGATTTGCAAGGTGCATGGTAGGCAGCAGTCCCTGCTAACAAGGGCTTCCATGCTGTCTCCTTGCTGAGCCCTCTTAAAGCAGAGAAGTTTATTTTAATCACAGTATTGGTAGCAGCATGTGGCCAAATTAAAGAGAAATATTTTTTGAGCCTGAACGAAGTGAACCACCATTTCAGACTGATGTCCTTCAAGGGCCATTGCATGGGTCTGTTTACTGCTTAATACTGATCTAGTAATTATATATGCTTTACTTCCTGTTGTCATAATCATCAACAGGCCTCTCAAACTTGAAGAAGGTACGAAGCATGCATGCAAAGTGGACAGCACTGATTTATTGAGGAGAAAGAGGAAGAATGTTATAATTCATCAAGATGAGGTTTCAGATGCCTGAGGTAAAAAAGGAGTGCTTGGCTTAGCCTTGTGGACAGTGAGTTTTGTGGTCGGATGACCCAGATCTACCCTCTTCTCCTTGGGACCTGTCACAACGGATTCCCTCTTTCCAGACTGGCATAAATCTGGAGTGACTACGCTGACGTCAAGCTGGCACGAGACCTAAGTGGCAAAGACTAAGGAAGCTAAAAAGAGCTTTTTTTCCATTGACTTTAATGAGTCCCAAATGAGAAGGATTGGACCCTTTCTCTTAAAGCAAGTTTGTTTATTGGCACTCAGCTTCAGACATGCCCTTTGGGCGCCCAGCCTGGTGGAGATGCTACATCCTGGAATACTGCAGCCATCATGTGAACTGGTGTTGCCAAGTATGCCTTTGGGATAGAAAAGCATCGTTCCATAGTTGCCCTGTGATGCTGCTAAAAGGAGGTAAAGCCCACAGTGGCAGCTAAAAGCCAAGCAAGCTGGAAGAGACTCCATAGATGGCTGAAGGTTTACTGGTAGAGCTGCTTTTAATAAAGCAGGTTAATTACCCTGCCAGGGAGGATTTACATCAGGTGCTATGAAAGCAACGGTGGTGGGAGGGAAAACTCTGCCATGGAGCCATGCTGCTCTCTGGCACCATCAATCTGCTCCCAGGCTCACATCCTTCCTGCTTCACTTTGCTGTCCTGTCCGTCACACTGGTGTGCAGGAGTGACCCGTGGGGAGCTGCGGCATAGGGGGCAGAGGGCATGAGTGAGGGCTTTGCCCTGCACAGGGGAAAAAGTGTTGGTGCAGAGGGACATTAGCAGTGCTCCTTGTCTCCTGGCTTTCCTCCTCGAGTAATTTCCAGGGAAATTGAACCCGACTCCGCTCCATTAGCCGCTAACCTCTCGTCCGCTGGGCCTGTCTTTTGCATTACGATGGAGCAGAGCTGCCTTGCACGCTGCTGTCAGGGTCTGAATCAGCTTTGATAAAAGACCAAGTGTTGGAATGAGAGGAAGTATTTACCTAAAGTTGTTTTCAATTTCCTGAGCTTGCTATATCCATTCTCCTTCGCTTCTGGATTCCAAAACAATCAGTCTTCTGGGGGAGCCTTGCTTCATTACTTTTGCTTCCCCCAGTGCAGTTGATGCTTAGTCTGGGTTTCCCAATCCTCCCAGCTCTGATTCATTAACTTCAAAGTTCATACAAAGCCTGCTGCGGGTTTCCCGGCTGCTTGCACAGGGATACGCGCCTGCCCCGGCACTGCAGGGTTTGGTTTTCCTAGGCAGAGCTGTGACACACAGCTCTGCCTCCCTCCCCTGTGCACGTGGCATCTGGTTGGCCCTGGGCTGGACCCAAGATTTTTGGGGTTTCCGGCTTACCCCATAGGGTGTTCACCCTACATATGTTGGCTGGTTGTCCCGGGTTGGTGGCAGCTTGAGGCTGATCTGCACCTGCCAAAGCTGAAGAGAAAGGGTTTTCTTAGCGATGCGTGTGGAATTAGGTAGTGGAGGATTAACAGGAACCCTCTGCCTGGCAGAGGTGAGGGGGAGGCAGGAGGAGGGTGGGCTTTGGGATGGATGGAATAGCCCAGCTGTGCAGTGAGGCTGAATGCATTCAGCAGTAGCTTTTCACTAAACTGTTTAATGGTAAATCTAAATGCAAATCAGTGCTCTGGCTTATCAGTCCCACCTGTTCCAATGCACTGTGGCAAACACCTCGGTGCACAAGTAACTAACTGAGCATACAATACATGAGCTTGGTTTTAATAGAGGGAGGTTTTCTGCTCAGCAAGGGGCTGAGGGAGTTGCTGTTGGGAACACAGGAGCTTTTTCTCAGAGCCCCAGCATTGGGATGGAGAATATTGTGCCCTGATGATTTCATGCATGAAAATCTCACCCTTATTTTTCCACCTGGATGAGAAGATTTTGAGTGTTCAGTCTAAGAACCTCTTTGCTACAGCTAAAGCTTCGTACTGCTCCAGCTGTGCTGAGAGCCTGTGGCAATGCTCTGCACCAGGGATTTCCCAGGTTCACCAAAACAAAGAATTTCCAAAGCAGCTCTCCCACTGTAGGCACATCTCTGTCATCAGCAAAACCCATCTCCCACAGGCTGCTGTGGGAATTCTTAGGCTTGCAAGATAGTGGGGAATAGTGCCGCAGGGATGGAGGCTTTTTCTTCTCTTATTTGTAGCAATGTTGTTCTTCTTAATTTAACTTCTCTTTTCCACCCATGCTCTGCAGGAACCAAGATAACAGCAAAAAACAGGCTAGCAGAGATGACCATCTCTGCAGACTCCAGTGGCACTGAAAATTAAAAATCAGCTCCAAACAGAGAAGAAAAAGCCCAGCAACAAACAAAAAAGCCAAACAGCTGCTGCAAAGAAATAAAACTTCTTCCTGTGAAATGATTCTTGGCCGTGAAGGGCTTCTGCTGTGAGAAAAAAGTTCCTCCATGAAGAAGGGTGCAGAGCCTGGTTTGCTCAGAGCCATTTCCCTCATCATCTGAACAAAAGGTGAGAGGTTAGTTGAAAACACAAGGACAAGCGTGGGCAGTTTAACTGTGTGTCCACCACTTGCTGTCTCGTGCTTTCCTCCAGCAAAACCTTCCCTCTGCAGGGTGTGTTGGAGATGGGGTGGCCCCAAACTGTGCAAAACCTGTGTTTGCTCCATCCTCTCTTGGAAGCTCTGACCCAACCTCTGCAGGAGCTGCTAGTGGCCAGGCTCCCACCCTGGGCGCAGCTCAGCTCTGCTTGATTGTTCTCACACAGCTCTGGGGACAGGTTCCCAGCACTGCAGCTGCACGAAGCCAGTTTGGCTTTGCTGGGAGAGAGGCAACAATGAGCTCAGGCATTTTGGGGTTATGAAAATATAAAACCCTAACCAGATACTACTAACTTTGCTTCTTACTTACTTCCTTTGCTGCTACCAGTGCTAGGAGTTCATATTGTGCAGTGAGCCCCTTTGTTTTGTAGGAGACCAAGTGATTGAAAACAGCCATGATATTACTATGCATGGACAGTACATTTTTCTGTGTATTTTCATAACCCTTTTCCCAAAGGATCAAATGTGTCTTTATTCTATAACTCCACAATGGGTTAGAGCAGCTCCTCGGGCGGGAATTGTTCTGCTCCATAGGCCACTTAATACTTCCTATAAACAAATACCAAATTAGGTAGGTAATACTCAATATTCCTGACCTTACTTGCAAAGTATGTGTAACTGCATCTCAGAGAGACAAGGGTGGAGATACCCATTGTGAACCTGAGGTGAAAGATGACAAAATACTTGTTGTGGGATTTTGTTTTTTTCTGTTTTAGTTTTTGGAGTTGTTTGTTGGCTTTAGTTTTATTTTAATAAAAAGTAAGGGTATGTGTACGTGTAAAACCACATTTCCCACAAAAGAAATGCAGGGAAGCTTTGATCTCAGACCTCTGTTGTACCTTAGGGATCTCTGGTACCTAAGCCAAAGTGTATCTAGTTGAGAATAGAGTTTCACAATGATGCAATGGGATGTATTTTTATGTATGCATGTGCATGCTTGCTTTTTGTCCCTAGTTAACACTGTGTAATTTTCTAAATATTGTCTGAATTTGAGCCATGACATCAAGACTCCACATCACAGCAGGACCCCTTGGTCCTTCAGAGTTCTTGGCATGGGAGATTTCCACTCTGGTTGCCTTTTGAGAACAGGCTGCTTGGGAGAGACAGGATACTGTGGGAGCCCTAGACCTTGCTTACACTATGGGCCCAGTGGCAGATGCTGCCAACCTGTTCCGGAGGTGACGTTGTCCCACTACAAGCCTGCCAGCCTCTGGGATATAGAGCAGCTGAGGACTGGGAAGGTCCATGACCAGGAAAGGAAAAAAAAACCTAAATCTCTCTGCCTCAGTATCCCATTTGTGTGAGAGTGTTCTGACCTTTCTTCACAAGGGCCCTGAAAGCTGATGTGAGTTTTTCTATTCTCCCATTGCTGTTTCTGGCAATGTTCAGGCAGCCCCCTAAGACATTCTACTCTCACTGCCTTGCCTTGGAGGGATGTGGCTGTGCTTGCCTCAGCCCCTTGCAGTACTCTGTCTGAGCAGCATTTTGCAAAGGGATAGTCTGCAGACCATGCACTTCCACTTGCAGGAGTCCTTCCCACCCCCTTGTTTTGTTACCCTCATTCCTCCTCTCTTCTCCGCTCAGAAAACATCTGTTCCCAGATGTTGTTCTTGAGTCTAATAAATGCAGCAAAAGGCCTTGAGTTAATATATTTACAATAGCTGGAGATGTTGGCTGCTAGTTAATGGCTGGTTCGAGCACACCGAGACCCCCATGCTTCCTGCGGGGGGAGGGGGAAAGCAGAAGAACAGAAAGAGAACTGGGGTGCAGTTTTTCTCCCTAGTAAATGGTCTGAAAAGGGGAAGGTTAGTGGTGGGATTGAGCACATGGCCATCTCCAGGCAGCAGGCTTCAACTTCCAGTTAGTGACAGGAAGGACACATTATTTTTTTAATGGAAGGTTGTCTTTCAAGTGAAGGAAGGTGAGGAAAGCCTGCTGTTGTTATCTATCCGTTTTCAGGTGAAGACCTATTGTAGATACCTCGCTGGCTTGAACTGTGCTGATAGAAGCAAGAACCTCATCCATGCCCAGCTGTATCCATTTCTGGCCTGTGGCATAGAGTGGTTCATGTCCACAGTACCTGCTTTGGGTCACAGAGGGTTTATGGTCTATTGCAATGAGACCACATTGTGCCCTGTGAGGAATCCCCACATAGTGTGAGCACTGGGTGTCTGTTGCAGAGCAGTGCTGGGCAAACTCTGTGAGGTGCTTTGCCCACATACAGATATCCCTGAGAAAGACAAACTGCCTGTGCCAGCTCGAGAGAGACCAAGCTGGAGTCCTGCCACACCTACTTGTAACTGATCAATTGACCCAGTGCCATGGGCTAGATGTGAAACTTTTTCATTGTACGGAGGAGTTTCAGCTGCTTTGGGAGGTTATGTACGAGTTCTGTTTGCTCTAGTTCTTTGTATGTTTGTGCTGAGGTCCTTAAATGCCCTGGAAGACCTGTTAGAAGCGATGGAAGTGTGTGGTTACTGTCCTTGTAAGGATTTCATCAACCCCCCCAGGAAAGAGGGATACAGCCTCAAGCTCAGCGTACGCAGTGTGTTCAGAGAGTCACTAGTCAGTGAAATCACTCCTGATTTCAAGTGAGGATTTGTTTCTGTTCGACCAACTTTGAGAGTCATGAACTTGCAGGAGGACTGGTTTCAGGCCAGCGCTCATCTCCTCTCAGGCCGTTGAGAGAGCTGAAGTCTAGGCTGTGCTCAGCTCAAGGAGTGCTGAGATGATTCCACGTGCCAGGCCTGTCTCTGGAGGCAGCTTTTTTGTTGAGCAGTGCTGCAGACTCGATGTGCGCAGTTGGCTCAGGTTTGTGGCTAAATTAGTCCATCCCTACTGGCATGGGATGACAGGGCTCCTTAATATCTCATGGATAGGAAAATTACCATCCTGCACATCTGCAGCTAAGGCTTCTGCATGAAACCTGTCTGAGTGCAGCTCCCCAGCCTGCAGCAACTATGACATACGCTCTAAATGAGCAGATCAGCTGGAGAGGGGCTGGCGGGGAGGCAGGAAAAGGCACTTATAGAGTCATTCAGGCGATGCTCGTGTCTGGACAGCAGGATCTGTATCAAAAACCAGCGCAAAAGAGCAGAGAGCTCTCCCCAGCCAGTGTGGGGAAATGAGATGTAGACACCCAGCAGATTTCCATTTTTAGCTGAAAGGGTGCGTTTTTGTGATTTCAGTGCTTAGGTTGGTATAAAGCGGGGAGAGAGAGACAGCCTTTGGTGAAACTTTGTGTAACACAGGCAAGTAGCTGCAGTCATCAGTAGTTCAACCCCAGTCTTCAGGTGGTGTGCTGCAGCACTCTCTAGGACACTCAGCACCAGTTGCTAACTGGTATTTTCCCGAGAAGACCTCGGCTTCTCAAACACTGTATCATCAGCCTCTAAGCATCTCCCTTTCATTTCTCTCTGTCTACTTATTTGCTGTGATTGCAGGTGGTATCTTGGGTAACTCCCATGGAGCCAGGGCCTCAAAGACTTCTTTTCCTTTTGTAAAGAAATAGGCTGCTAACACAGGGAGAGACTGGGCAAGGGGGTAGGAGACAGGGGTGGCTACACCTCCTAAATAAATAGACACCCTTTGTGTGCCGGGTCTGTGGGTTACACATCTCTGCCCCGCTCATATGAAAAACTGTTGAAAGGCTGCAGCCATCAGAGGGGTGCTTTCCGTGCGTGCCGGAACAGCAACGCGAATTTGAGCAGTGAGATGACAAGAAACCCACTAAAAGAAATAAAGAAAGGATTTCCTGCCTCGGAGACGCTAAAACCCCGTTTTGGGAAGTGAGTGGCTGTGAAAGGCATGAGGCCATTCGAAGAATTGGGGCTGTGTGCTACCGGGCCCTCCGAGGGTTTGTCTGGTGGAGGACAAACAGCTCGTGCTTGCGTTAACCTGCTCCCAGAAGGTCTGTCTCTTCCAGCCCTCTGAAACAGAGACCAGGCCAGAGATGAATATGAGTTTTCTCTGCCAGTTAATTTCCAGCACAGACTGCACGCAAAATCTTCATTTAAAACGTGTAAATGACAGCGAGAGAGCCACAAGGGAGCCAGATTTTAAGAGACCAATTTGCTGCCTGGGTTTTAATGACTGTGCACCACGGTGAGCTCTGCGCTGCTTCACTGCTGAGCGTGCTCAAGGAGAGGATGAAAGAATGGACAGACAGACAGGCAGAGGCTCAGCGGAGCCTGCATGTCACCCTGGAGGATAAAATATTGTATGTTATGCTCAGAAAAACTGGGAGAAGTGGCCCTCCCTTGCTCCTGAAGAACAGAAGGAGGCTTTGTTTCCCAGAAGCATGGCTCAGAGCTGCCCTAAGGCACGTTTTGGGGAGACTGCTCCCTGCCAAAGGGGGATTGTCTGTCTGGTCCCCTGTGCCTGCTGGGACACAAAGATGATGGGAAGTTCTGCTTCACTAGAGGGCCTCAGCAGATTAGTTCCTCTGAACACCCTTGGCAGGTTGTACCCCCAAATCAGGCCCCAAATGTCCCTCCCTTGCACTGCAGCTTGCCCGCCTGGGCTGTTTCTCCCTGCTGCCATTCGCTTGTTTCTTGCAGAACCCTCAGCTGCCAGCTGTTTCCAGATGTTTTCCTCTGCTTCTCACCCTGCCTGGCTGCTCTCCTCAAAATATCGGGGTCCAAATACCCCACTGGTGGTGCCTCAGGGCTGCCCCAGGATCTGCGTGGGGGACGCGACAGCCCGTTTGTACCATCCCATAAAGTGCTCTCGGCTGCCTAGAGGAAAGGAAGGCGCAGGCTGGTGTGAGCCCAGCCTCTGCTTTACAATCTCTTTCCTGCCACTATAAATAACCTCGGCGAGAGTCACTTCAAAGGGAAGGGCTGGCGGCGGAGAGGTGGTTTGGGGACCGAGCAGGACAGGGGCGTCCCACTGCCCGATCCCACCCCGGCGCTTTGCATAAATAAATAAATCATGCAGCAAGGGAGAGGTGGAGAGAGAGGGCGAGCAGAGGAGGTTACTTTGGGAAGCCGCGCAGCTCGCGCATCCCAGCCCCGTAGTTCGGAGGGAGTGTGTCATGTTACAGGGGAGCCACGATCAGCCAGAGCACAACGTCGCCGGAGCAGCTGAGAATTACCTCTCTCTAATGGGGACTTTCATGTGCGAGCTCCTGGCCAGTCTGCGAAGGAACTGAAACTGACAGCTTAGAAAGAATCAAAAACTTACCAGCGAACCAAAAGACTGAAATACAAGAGGAAAAAAAAATCGTGATCAGATTTCTTTTTCTCCCCCTCGCACTCTTTGCTGCAGTTGGATCCTTTTTTTCTGCACCCCTTTTATGTGTGTGTGGTTTATTTTTATTTTTTAAAGACGCCCCCCCATCCACTTCTGTCATTATTGCTGTCACTTGTGATTTGCTGGCACTGGGATTCCCTTCGACGTTCTTTTTCTATGCCTTCTGGATTGTGCATCTTGGAGTAGGAGCGAAGCTTTATTTATTCTATTTATTTATTTATTGTTTCTCAGGACAGGGAGGGAATGTTGGAGGAGAAGAGCTGGAAAGGCGTCGACGAAGCAGCTTTTGACAGGGGGTGTGTGGCTCCCCCCAGGACCGGCGACGGGGAGAGATGCTGCCGCCTCCCTCTCCTGCTGGGCTCGGGGCTGCCCGGCGTCTCCCTGCTCTCTCTGGTGCTGAGCCTCCTGCTGTACTTTCGGACCTCCGACCTGCAGACCCGGGTGTCCCACTTGGAAGCCGACAGACCCACACAGCTCCCTGCCTGGCTCTCAGCAGACCAAATGGAGACAGCTATTTTGGGAAGAGTTGACCAACTGCTCAATGAGGTCAGTGTTCTTTCATTTTGCATGTATAGTTTGTAGTATTATAGATTTTAGGCATATGCATGCTTGCATAGTCACGTTAGCCATTTTTTTCCCCTTCCTTAAAAATGTATCTCTGCACAAGTGATGCTGCTGCTAGGTTGAATTCCCTGTTCCTTCAGGTCCCTCCCACCTCTCAAACTTGCTTGGCGTTTACTTCTCTCTTCTCAGCCCACACTGTAGCTGAAGCCTGCACTTTGCAAAGAGGAAAGCCTCCCTGGTCCTGGTGGGGAAGCCAAAACCTCCAGCCCTTCTTTTCAGGAGTCTTGCATGCTGAAAGAGTTAGAATTAGAGCTAGAGGTTAAACCTGGGGATTCAGCATGGGTTTAAGCCCCAGGCACGGGACAGGCAAGGCATGTCACAGCCAGCATGGCTATGGGAAGAGATAATTGCAAACACACCAATGTTGTGATGGGCTGGCATTGCTGCTGTACCAGCCCTGACCCCTTCCACAGCTCCTGGCTCAGGAAAATGAGACACACTGGCATTCCCAGGATGGTTTCTGGTACTGCCAGGGCATCATTGCAGAGCCTATGGATGTGTTATACTCGAGTCCCATCCAAACTCCACTGGACCCTGTGGGCTCTCCTCTGATGATGGGGGAATGCTGCTACTGGCTTCAGCAGGTCAATAAAGAGGGCCAAAAAATGCAGATTATTGTTGCTGACACCTTTTACTTTGCTGTGTTGATGCTGCTGGGGGCTGTCTGTGTTCCTCTGCTCTGGCTTCCATGAGTATTCCTCGCCTTGTTGGGCTTTGAAGTGGTGTTGACATGTGTCAGGGAGCAGATGGTGGCTCATGTCTCTGAACTCTCCAGACAGGTCCCCACTGCCCTGTTCCCACAGCTCTAGGAGACGCTTGGGGGTGAAATTCAGGGCTGGAGCCATTTCCACCCACCTCTCCTTTTCTCTGTTTACTCTAGCTTTGGCTTGAGTCATGCTGGAGAGATCCCCAGGGCTAGCCCAAAAACTGTTTGTATCTGAAAAAAATCCCTCATGGGCTGCTATTGCCAAATGAGGCGAGGAATGGGATGATCAGAGTGCTGACTACTGGGACCTGCCTTGGGCAGTGCTGCCTGGCACCTGGGGTGACCTGGACCCCCTCCTGCTTTCTAGGAGCAGTGAAAGTCTGTGGTGAGGAGTTTAAACCTACAGCTGACAGGCTCTGCTTCTGTTTATGGGTCTTGTGAGAGCAGTCCCTGGATCTGCTGGGGTATGCAGCCAAAAGCTGTGAACCTTGAGTTAGAAAACACTGCACGAGCTGAAGGATATGGTTTTGAGTTGCCTCTTTGGATGAGCAATAAGGGAAAGACAGGGTCCATGGGGCAATATCCTACTTTAAAAAGGGGTTTGGGGAGGCAGCAGCATTGCAAGTGATTGGATCTGTGCCCTGTGGTTGCACTGTCATGCAGGGACTCCTTCCCTGCCACCAGGCAGGGGATAAGTGCAGCAATCCCTCTGTTGCTGCTGGCATGAGTCTGCTGGGAAGTCGAAGTTTATCTCTACCGAGATTTGAGAAGTGCCACAGTAGGCCTCCCTGGAGTGGTGCCTGGGGCCAGATGGCTCTGTGTCCTGTTGGCTCTGCTGGCAGCGGCACCTTTACACCTTTTTATAGCTCGGCTTAGCGAGGAAATGGGGGTCTCATGATGCCCATGTGCCCAGCAGCACCCCTGTTTCCTCAGCAGCCCCTCCTGTGCTCCTGGGGGTGGCCACAGTCCCCACTGCAGCCAGTGTGGGGAGCAGCTGTAGGACAGGAAGGACTGCTTGAGGGACCAGCACTTGCTTCTGAATACCACCAGGGCTACCAGCTCCATCCTGGGCCACAGCTTTAAAAAGAGCTTGGAGAAAAGTGCCGGAGACTGTGGAGGAGGAGGGATGCCTGGCCCACATCTTCTGTCCCTTTATACCTGTGAAGGTCTGATGCCCATGGGGGAGGAGGTCTCTGTGCCCCAGGGAGGAGACCCTTGCCAGCTGTGCTGCCCACTTCTGCCAAGTATCTAAACCTCAGACCTCCACACTCAGCCAGATGCACTGGCATGGACCAAGCAGCTCGAGGTCCAGGGCAAGGGGCTGCTGGTGGACAGATGGTGGGGTGCCATATGAGGCTTTTGATTAGGAAAGAAAAATCCTTCTGGTCCTCTTTTTCATTATGTCTGAAGTGGGGCCCTGGACTGACTGGTGAGGGGCAAGGATGGAGAAAAACAGGGTAGATAAAGGGAACAGGGCAAGGGTGGAGAAAAAAACAGGGTAGATAAAGGGAACAGGGAAAGGATGGGAGAAAAAAAGTAAGGAAAGCAAAATAAGTCATGCTGACCATGACTGGGGGAGAGGGGCTGCAGTTGGGCTTGCTGTGATGGATGTGAAAGTGGGATATTCATCTCCCCCTGCTCAGACCCTCGCTGCCTCTCATTGCCACATCCTCACAGTTTCCTGGTGTTTCAATCTTAATGGGTTTCACAGCTGCCAGCTCAGTGTTATCCATCACAAAATAAAACAGCAAAGCTTTAAAGGAACCCTAGGTTTAGAAAAAGCTGGTCAGAAGTGGGTAAGGAGGTGAGAGGGGAGACATGGCACAGGAGCACGTTTCTAGCTCTGGTGGCTGTGAAGATGAGCTGGAGGGATGTGAAGAAGTAAAGTCTGTGAGAGCTGATAGAGAAGCTCTAAGGTTATGCTCAAAACCTGTACTGCTCTGAGCTGGAGTGTGAAATGCCCTCCAGACTGGGCCATGACTGTGCCCAGGTGTGCCCTGGGTGTTCCCAAGGGTCTGCGAGGGATACTGTACAGATTGCACTGAGAAGTGCCAATTGCCAAAGTCCTTTTAGGGGCCTTTCTTCTAGACATGCAAAAATTAAACAGAGTAGCAGGGAGAGGAGCTGGGTTGGTTTGCTTAAGATGTTAATTTTACAGCAGCTGGTGGGGATGTTTTCTCCATCTCGGAGCCTGGTTTTCGAGCACCGGTGGCTGGCTGTGGCAGTGTTTCCATCTCAGCTCAGGAGGAGCGAGGAGAGGGCAGCAGATGCTTTCCCAGAAGCAGCTGACCAGTGCTTCATTTGCTACTGTATAAACCTCTGCCTGGTGTAGGCGAATACCACAAGGGAATTTTCTACCAGACTCAAATTGACTAGATTTTCTTGTAAAAACATCTGTGCAGAATGGGCCAGAAACAGGTAGTACAGGGAGAACTTTATGTAGGAATTTGAATTCCTCTGCATTTATGAGACATCATAAAATCATACAACGAGCACAAATAAACTCACTACTGGCATTTGCAAGAGAGGCAAAGCTTTCCAGAGAAGAAAACAAGGTCCTTTCCCATGCTGGGTAACATTTGGTGCTATTTCATGTGCCAAAAACTCATCAGGGTGGAGAATGGGATGGATTCAGTGCTGTTGCTAGGAAAAAAAATATCCCAGAATTTGTGAGTTTGCAGAGATAGAAATGTGTATGTGTGATGCAACAGCAGGTAATCCTGTGCACCGTGGGGGAAGAGCAGCTGCCCATCAGCCTTCTCAGGGGCTTGTGTTGAAGGTGTTTGTTGTGGCTTTAGTGATTGTGAAGAGATTCAGGAATGTGCCTGTGAATGGGGAGGGAGCACTGATCCTCACTGCTTTCCCAATAGTCTCATTTCCCTGGAACTCTTTCCTTACTTATGCAAGCAAAGGAGGGACACCAGAAAACTCCCTTTCCCTCCTGACTTGAAGTGATTTTTCCCCCCTCCTTTTATTCCATATCTCAAAGCACACTGCACAGTTGTTTCCTAGGGTGTGCAAGCTTGCTCTGAGCATCCCCTGCCTACATCTTTAGCTTAGTGTTCTTTGCCCCACAATCAGGAGATCTATTTTTTTTTTCTTCCAACTTCTCTGGTAGCTAAGTCCCATTTCCTTTCAGCTGCTTGCAGTCCCCGTACCTAGGTGGTGTTATTTCCAAGCTTTTTGCTCCATCTGGGAGGACTCGCTGCTCACTTTTGCTTTGTGTCACATGGTCCCATGATCCCAGGAGCTGGGCCTTTAAGAAAAAACGGGGAAATTGGAGGTAAAACAATAAGAGTTAACAAAACCACCCACCCCTGAAATCCTCCTGATGGTTGTAATAGATTATCTATTTAAAATGTGTTTCTCTTAGCTGTTGGAGATAGCGGTGGGAAATGATTTCACCTCCCTGGGTGACTGCAAACAACTGGGAATGCTAAAGAGCTATTAATCTGCCCCCTTTGAAGAAGTGCCCTCCTTCTCACCTAATCTCAAGTGCCCATCCAAAACAGACAGGCTCTTGCAAGGTTTAGGAGACCTCAGCCACTGTCCTTTAATGTCAGAAGTGGTCGTGCTGTTGCTGCTCTGTCCAGCCATGTCAGCCCTGTCCTGTCACGCTTGTGATGAGTTACCAAAACCCATGGGAAAAGCTCATGCTGACTTTACTGCCCATTCCCAGCAGGTGTTTCAGCATGACCCTCCTGGCCTTGCCCTCTTGTAGACGGGATTTTCCCTTTCCTCGCACTCAGCAACGTGCGATGGCTCCCGACATCCACAGAGCTGCAGGCGGGGCTGACCAGCTGGGGCTCCAAGCGCTGGCAAAGGCTTTTTTCAGCCACTTGCCGTGGTGTAAGGGGAAGATGCAGCTGTGACAGATGAGAGCAAGCCAGTGCTGCTGACAAAGCAATCCCCTCCATAAGAAGTGTTTTCAACCTTTCTGGAAGGCAGCCTGTTGCTGCTCTTGATGTTACATGCTCCAGGTATCCCCCAGGTGAAAAAGCAAACCCCAGATCCCAGGAAGGAGATTGCAAACACTAGATTCCCAGACCTACCTTCTTTTTAAATTTTGCTTACGGAAGCCAACCCTGCCCTAAAATTGAATGTTTTTCTGTTGCCTGGGAATGAAAGTTTTCTCTTGGAAATGACATTTTGAGAGGGAAGTACATTTGGTTTGCTCTCCTGAACAAAGCCAGCTTCTTGTGTTGGACCAGGCAATATTTTGCACAGTGGAAATGAGGGAAGCAGAAAAGGCTGGGGTTTTTTTTTTGTTTTACCATCTCCACCCAAAGTTGAACTGAGGTCTCCAAGAGCCAAGGATTTTTTCTGTGGCAGTGTTTGTTTAATAGACTGTGCAGGAGAATGAATGCCAGGCGCTCCTAAATCCCTGGTAGGTTTTGCCTCCCACTAAAGGGGAGCACTCCCATGGCACCACTGCCCTTTGCACTCCCCAGGAATGTGCAGAGCTCTTGGGCTTGAGGGAGACAGGAGGGAAGGGGGAGAATGTCCAAATGCTGGTAAGTGTGCGATGGCTGCATGGTCATGGTGCACAGGGCTGTGCTCCAGCCTGCCCAGCAGTACCTGCACCTCCCTCTCCAGGGGCCCCCATCCTTGAGAAGGCTATTTCAGTTTTCCTAGGTCTTTCCACTACCTTGACCCTGCAGATAAAGCCTCAGGGAAATGTTATCGGCCCTGTTCCGTTCCCAGTCATGCTCAGGTCCTGCTGGGTCATCACTTCCGTGTCCAGTTATGCTGCTCCTCTCTTTGTAAGCCTGCACAGCAACCCAGCCAAGGCTTCTTGCAGCACAGCCTAACTTGGCCATTCCCCCTTAGCCCCTCCAGTGCCTCTGCACTTGGTGGGGCAGGGATCTGTCCCATGTTTCCTTGCAGATGTGTGTCCTGTAAAGACCCCTGTTGCATCCAGGGTGTTTGGACCCTTGTTAGCTAGGAAATGGCTTTCTGCTCCTGCCGTTGCAGACCATCACCCCTTCCTTGTCTGAGCCCAATTCCCAAACATGGGAACACCACCCAAATGTGGCAGTCTCGTGTTGGGATGTTTTGGTTGGCACTTGTGTAGATGGGAATAGGGCTGTGTATATCCACATACCAGTGTGAGTATCCAAATGAAGGCTCTGCTGTCCTACTTGTGCCCGTGTTTGACCGGTAGCAGTTAGAAGCCAGGCAGTGCTGCAGAGCAGAGCTGTGCCATCTGGGGTGGCAGCAGGATGGGAACATGCCCAAATGCAGAGATTCACATATCTGTGCTTTTAACTGAGAAGCTAAACACCAAAGAAATGCTCTGTAGGAACTGGCAATTTTCCTTGCCTAAAACCCTCTCCTCACCCTATTATCAAATCAACTTGCTATCAAAACATTTCAGTCTACCATGCAAAATAAAGCTCTGAAAATATTTAATTACTAGTCAGTCACAACAACCGTTATTCTTTTGACTTACAGTGAGGAAGCCAGTGAAAAAATGGAAATGTTGCAGCCAATTCTGCCTTCCTTCATCCCAGGAGGAAACAAGTTGATTTACTTTATCCTCTCTAAAAGAATTTTTCCCCCAACTGGTGCCTTCTTGCAGGAAGACGCTCAATTGCTTGTGAAAATAAAGCAATTTCTATGTGATCTTGGGCATGGGCTTCTGTTGTGCCCTATATAAGGCTATTTCTTTTGAAATTTTGGCCCACTTGTGAAGTAGTTCAAAAAATAGGAAGGCTCAACTGGAATGGGAAGTTGGGCTTGAAGGTTAGGAGGGAAGAGAGAGTGATTCTGGAGCTTAGGAACCCCAGCAGCTCAGCCTTCTCAAATCATTAACCAAGTGTGGTTCGCAGGCATTAATGAATAACGTATTTGGATTGATTTGCATTTTCTTCACTAAATTACAGTTATTTTATAAAGTCTGTAAGGGGCAGTGAGGATGCTACCCCGAAGCACATTTTGCTCAGGACATGGATTAATTTTGTTGACGTTCCCAGTGAGGGAAGATGCAGTGACCTCAGGTGGACTTCATTTACCCTTCAAGAGATACACAGATGGCCCAGAGAGCAGGAGACTGAAACGCTGGCACCATTAGAAATCCAAACTCATATATGAAATGAACATTCAGACAAAATTCCACCTTGTGAAAGCTCTTGATAGGTTTTGGTGTGTTCTGCCTTTGGGGGAAGAGTTAAGTTTCACAGCATCTGAAGATTTCAGGGGATGCTGTTGCTGTTTTCAGTTCATCTTCAGCCACAGTCTTGTGTGGGACCTTTCTGTCCATCCAGGTGTCTCCAAGAACATAAGGAGTCTGCTGCAGGGTGGAAGAGGACCTGCTTCAGATCTTCATTTTCTGCCCACTGAGTGGGTCTTCTGAGAAATGCGGCTTTGTCACGAGGACACAGTCACCAATTTATTTGCCACCGCCGGCTCTTGGTTTTGTAATGCCTGTCAGGAGGACCACATTTGGAGGCCATTACGAAACTCCCTCAGCCTGCTTTCAATCAAACCCCGCATTTCTAGTTAAAGACTATGAACTTTATTGCCTTTCTTCATTCCCAAACTGTTCTGCCCTGTCTATCCCATCTCTACTGGGCAGCATCCCCTCCCAGTTCCACTTTTTCAAGAATTTGAGGCTTTGGTTTCAATGGTATAAATTAATCCTTCTTCTGTTTTTCCTCTCTTGGCAGAAATTAAAGTTCCACTTGCCAAGAAATCGAGAAGTTCGAGACACACACCAGAGATGCAACTGCCCGGCAGGTAGGGATCTGGGACAACTGGCACTTTGGAAGGTGACAGAAACCTTTTTGTCTACATCTCATTGAAGGATTTTTTAATGCAGTCTCCTGTGTGAATGCAAAGTTATATGTACTTGGATAAAAGTTTGCCTGAGGTATAGGAAATTGGTAGGAGATGTGGGCAAACAAGTCTGGTATGTACGTAGATGCCAACATGTGACAGGAACAACAGGAAAAGTGATAGACATCCAGGTGGATGTCTAGATAGCCAATAAACAGAGAAGGATACATCTCGAGGGCCAATGTTCCCACTGATTTTAGATATCAGTTTTGAAGTGGGCAGAGAAGCTCTTGGGAAGTGCATCTTTCTTGCCTGATTTTGGAAGCTTTGAGTCATGTAGGCTAGATCCAGCACCAAAGCTGAATTTTGGTGAGCCAAAATGCCTCTAGGGTGAGAAGATTTGAATTCCTTGGTGTTCTACAACTATCTGAGGCATGTTACAGAATTAACAGCCTCCTGCTAGAAGCAGCCATTTATGAGGGGCTTGAATGAAGTGGTCACTTGAGGTCCCACTCATATAACATACAGAAATATTATGGGATTGCCTAATTGCATTATGGTTTTAATCATGTTAATATCAAAAGGCTCTTTGAGAGACATCTTCTGAAGTGGTTTCAATACAATAAGTGACAAATTGCTATGGAAAAAACGTTTGTGAATGGCATTTCATTCCACGAGTATGAATCATTCAGCCTTCCTCATTGTCTTTTGATGCATTTGACTAGAGAAAAAATAGAGAAGTGCCAGCTACCACTCACATCCAAAGTTGAAGTTCTGGGAGAATTTGAATCTGTATATTCAAACTGGGTGACTGAAACTCGTTTTGCAAAGAAGGTGTCAGGGAAGTTATGTCTGGATGAGCACATGAAAGTAGCATTTCCATTTTCAGTTGTTTTTCCTTTGGTTCTCTTTCGTGTCCAGTGTGACAGTATCTGGCAATGTGCTTATCAAAGGGTATTTAAATGTGGTCTACAGTTGGGATAAGGGTGGATAAAATTACAAAGGGGGTGTCTTTGCTGTAGGTAAGGTCTCAAAATCATTGTATTTAGGCTTGTACAGACATAGGAGGTACAGTCTCTTGCCAGACTAAAATGGATTTGCAACACAGCAGCTTGTAAAAGCAAGAGTTTAAGCTGTACAGGTTTGTGGTGGAAAAGAACTTAAATCCAGGATCCAGAACCGCAGAACATCAGAAAAAGCCTGATTTGACTAGTCCAGATCAGGACTGTTGGACTTCCTTTTTAGTCCCAGAAAGAAACAGGAGGAGCAATTTTGGTTTAAATTTAAAAGATGGTACAAATGAAATGTTTTCTAAGTATCGTTTCTTGAAAGAACAGATCAAAACTGAGTTCAACTGATTTTAAATACCAACATTTTCCCTTCAGTGGGAATACAAATCACAGCCCTCCTCCATTTTTAAGTTCTTGCCTGGACTTGACAAATAAATGCCATAAAACCACAAGAGTGAATGTCTTCCTGGTGTTTCTGAGCCAGCTTGAAGAAAGAAACTTAGAACTTGAATGCAGAGCAGAGAAAAAAGATATTAGTTCCTTTTTGAGGCCATCTGAATGTCACTCCTCCACCATTTGAGTGCTAGATGAATTGCCCAGGTATTTCAGCATCGAGATCATAACACTTGGTTACAGATACCCACATCCCTTGGGAAGCTTTGGCAGCAGTCTGCGCTGGATTTCTCATAAATCTTAGGTGCCCATTCATTCCATTAAGCTCACAGTATTGCTAAGTAACAGCTTTGATTCAGGAGGACAATAATAATAAATGTCTCCTAAATGTCTCATAAGGATTGAGGCTTCCTTTTTACCTAACTTGCCTGTCTTTGTCAAATATTCTATGGATACAGAAACGATATATAAAATTCTCCCCCACCTGTCAGCTAACCTATTGAGGGAAATGAAACCATGGTCTAAAGCTGATGTCCTGGCAGATGAGGTTTTGATTGGCTTGGAGGAGTACAGAAACAAAGGCACCTTCAGCCAGCTGTTGTCTCCTCTTAGACTCTTTGCTCCAGGGTATTTCCCTTTGGTCTCCAGGCTGGTGCAATGCAGGCCACCTGACCACGTTTCAACGTGGTCTCTCTTCCAGCACAAGACCTTGGGAATCCTTTTCCTCTATGCATTTTTCCCCTGGTGTTTAAAACGCCCCAAGGACCAGACAACATGACTTTTGCGGGAGACCAAGGTATTCAGAAGCGTCAAGATGTTGCAAGACTTGGCGCATGCCTGTTGCTTCTCACTGGCCCACTTCACTGCCTGTAAACACATCGTGCTTCTCAGCAAAATAAATGTTTATCAGAAGTGACATTTGAGTTCATCCCTAACTGTGAGTCAGGTCGCTGCATGGCAGAGAAGGGGAAAAGGAAGACAAGTTCATTTGCTGACCTGTTCAGTGCAGATGTGGAGGTCCAGGGCCGCGTCACCCATTGCCATAGAAGAGCTTCAGAAGAGCTGGGATTGTGAACATAAATGGTTTGGAAAAGCTGGGAATAGGAGAAAAAGAAGATTGTGAAATGTGTGACTGTACTGTGGCTATCTGAGAGCGTGTGATAAGGATTCTAGAAATAACATGGTCAGGAAAAGAGCACGGCTGTATTTATAGCAAATGATAAGGAAATATAAGTTTCTTTTGACTGGAAAGTGGCTACTTCAGATCACTTGGGCTGGGCGTGACTACCTGTGAGATGTTGGTCCTTGGCACTGTGTTTTTTGAGTTTAGAGGCCACAGTAGACTTCTCCAGCAATGTCTCAGTGGGAAGGACAGCCCTCCCACTGAGACATTAAACACAAGTTTAATTACCTGTCTGGGTAATTAATGACTTTGTTCCCTTCAGTAGGTAACGTCTGTCATTCCTTCTGTCCCCACTTTACTGCTAGATGGATCTGGGACAACTTTGTACAGGTTGGAGAAGAGAAACCTCAATGGCAGCAATGACTGCACCCAGGTGTTCTCCAACCCCAGACCCTGTGCTGGGATGGGGCAATGTGTGGGCAGGGAGCTCAGCACAGGTTTTGGTCTGAGGTTGTTGCATGCATGGATGTGACTTGGGGAATTTTTCTGGGACTGAGCAGATGCTTTTCCATATGGTGTGTGGATGTGGTCAGGAGCTACCTGAGGCTGGAGGATCCTCTTACAGCCAACTGACCTCCCTTAATTTCCTCCATGTAGTAAAAAAATGCTGCAAGGGGAAAGCATTTTGTTTCAGGTTGACAGGGCAAAAATTCTAAGCTTTCCTGGTCTAATCTTGATCCAGTTGCAGATCCAGACTGTGTCTGCCTGGGCAGCCTCAAACAGCGAGGGATTACACCACAATCCCTTCCCACAGCTTTCCTGGCGGACGTGGGCGCTTGTGTATTTTGTATATTGTGACTCTCTTTATTAGACCTTTCCCATCTTCCTCTTCTCAGCTCTGATTTTCACAGTCCCCACGTGGCTGTTTTTCACTGTGCTGGCTCTCTGCTCTGGTCTTCAATATCCCTTTAAAAAAACCCAAAAACGGGCTGGCTGCTTTCCCTCTGCCTCCACAATGCTTGTTTTGGTCCCGTTTCTCCTTGGTCAGGTTGGGAGCCTGCGGTGCTGGAGGCGGTCAGCCATGCAAGCAGGGAAGCAGCTCAGAGAGATGCTGAATGACTTTTCCATCCCTCCCTGTGGCAGCACTCGGGGGCAGAGGAGGGACCTGGGCTGCAGGAGGAGGCAGCTCCCAGGGACTGGCACTGGCAGTCAGAGGAAGGTTGCACAGCGTGCCACAAACCATTGTACCTTCTGTTGTTAGAGGGGCTTGGAGGATGGTGTGGGGCAGCTGCAAGAATTTTGGCAGTGGCCAGGAACTGAGGTTTTCTCCGGAATGTCTTTGAGGCTTTGCAAAGGAATGTCCCGTGGGCATTTATTCCCATACAAAATTTCACCCACATTTCCTATTTGCCCCACCATGGAGCAAACAGAGAAGGCTGTTTGGCCACCCTTCAGCTGCAATTGACTTTACAGAAATACCAGCAGGAGATACTGCAACTCAAAATTGTTGCTGCTGTTCCTCTTCTTGCAGGGAAGCTTGCAGGAGCCAAGGTGCAGTGGTGGCCCCAACTGCACCCAGGTGACATGTGCCACATGGTGCAAACACTCAGTCCAGGCATTCTGCTTTCCTTCTTGGCTACACCCATCCTGTGCTGTCCAGACCGCTTGGCACACTGGCAGCTGCTGGACGAGGCCAGCAAGAAACAGTGTAGGGCTGCAGTGGGGTGTTGGCTTCCACCCAGGATGTGACCCAGAGCCAGTGGGGCCAGCTGATGGGAAGTGGAGTTCCCACATCCCAACCTGTGCCTGTCCCCACAGACAGGTGCGGAGGAAGGAAGAAATGCTGGGAAAGGCAGCACATGAGGGGTTGGTGGAGATGGCTGGGGCAAGGGGAGGCTCCTGGGCAGTGTGGGCTGAGCCTTGGCCATGCAGCTGACAGGCAGGATGTTGTATCCAAGTGGGTGCATCCGTTTCTAACTTGGGATTTGTATCTTCTCCCCAAACATCTCTGTGGAGATGAGCAAAAAAGGGGGACAGTGCCCAAATCCTGCCTTCTCCCCACATCCCAGCTGGGGTGCTCCATCTCTTGCCAGGTTGTTTTCATGGCTTTTATATTTTCTCACTGTCATATTTAACGTGATCCTTTTTCAGCTTGCTGGGGCTGCTTGGACAGATCATAGAATCATAGATTGGTTTGGGTTGGGAGGAACCTTAAAAGATTATCTAGTTCCACTCCTCTGCCACAGACAGGGACACCTTCTGTTAGACCGGGTTGCTCCAAGCCCTGTCCAACCTGACCTTGAACAGTTCCAGGGATGGGGCAGCCCCAGCTTCTCTGGGCAACCTGTGCCAGTGTCTTAATGCTGCTCAGGGGCTCCCATGAGATTAAAAACATGAACATATTGGTGAGCCCCGAGAGGTGAAGGAGGTGTTTGGGATCCCTGGTGTGGGGTGAGGGTGTGGAAAGGTCAGCTCCAGCTATTTAAACACCAGCAGCCACAAGCCGTGTCAGTGGCCCTGGCTCAGAGCCATGAGGAGGATGAGGTGGGAGGGTGCAATGGAACACCCTTGGCCCCGTGGCCTTACTGTCAGGAGGTGCACTGAACTGGTTGAAATGCTATGGTTTTGTATTTCCCTTTTGAGGACAGTAAGTCAGCGTGGCTTTCTATGCTGACTGTGCAAAAGGCGTTTTCTGCTTTGAAAGTGGCTCAATGCAGCTTTTTGACAAGCGCTAACAAAAAAATTGGAAAAGAGGACTTCTGTGTCAAGCAGCTGCTCCCTGCCAGAAGCTCTGAGCTCTCTGAATTGTGTTTTCCCTTGGAAGGACTAAGCCCTCATGGCAGGGCTGACCAGAGAGCCAGGATCTGGAGGGAGCAGTGCCTGGGCTGCTGCGATGGGCATCCGGCACCGCTGCAGCCACAGCAGCACATTGCCATGTCAGAAAATGGGGTACTCTGGCATGCCACCCCCGTAGCAGATCTGGAAGAAAAACTGCAGCATAATCATTGCTTAAATACTACCTTCCTTTTTTCCCTGCTTTGTAAGACGTCTTCCTGGGAATTCTATTATTCCTGAAATTTAAATATATTCCCCCATACACATTTTTGGGCCCTCCAGATTATATACACACTTCAGCCTGGAAAGTTGCTCATGCGCCCTAGGCTGCTGGCTGTATTTTGGGTTGGGGTTTGTTTGGTTTAGACATACTGTTGTTTCATTTGTTTTGAAGATGCAAACCACACAATGAATTCCATGGATTCTGTGAGCAGTTATGAATAAATGGGGATGAACAATTCAGGAAAAAACCAAACAAATTGTTTGGTCACTTAACTCTCTTTCTCTGAACATGTAGGCTGCTGTGCTCTTAACTGGAGCAGCTTGAGGAGTCACCCCAACCTTGGCTCTTGTCACCTGTATGTTGCCACATCCCTGGCTGAGGGACAGGAAGAGGGAGAAAGGATGTTCCTTAAACCTCTAAGCATCAACTCATCCGGCTTAGTCTGCTTTTGGGATTTAAACCGACTTTATTAAGGAGTATTTAATTGATTTTAATTAACCTGCTGTTGTTGCCCCAGTGCAGACTAGGAGGTCTTGTGTAAGCCATTAATACACTTGTGAGTGTGGCCTGCGCTGAAAAATGGTTGGAGGACTCAAAGCATCCCTGTGGTGCGACCATGCAATAGAGTTAGGATGGCAAACACCTTGGCCTTTCCCTCTTTATCCAAAATATGCTTAGAAACAGCCAAAGCACTGAAAAGGGAAGGCGCCCTGGAACAGTGGTGCTCTGAAAGAGGGTCGCCTCTTTATTATACCCATCTACTTGTTCAGATAATTCCCCCTTGCCATGCTCATTGCCTACTTCCTGTACACCCTAGGACTCCCCTCTCTGTCTTTTATATGTCTTCTTATTTTAAACTTTTTATTTTTGGCTTTTTTTTTTATTTTAAACTGGCTGTAAGGTGGGAAGAATTTCCTCCAAAGACATAGAATTGCTATGGAACTTTTTCTCTGGAGGCTGAGCTCTGTCCAAAGGTGCAAACAGGTGAACATTCATATTCAGGTGTGCATGAGTCCTGGTGGCACAAGCATTAACCTTAATGGTGCTTGTATATTATGGCCCAAATGTTATCTCCTAGGCTTGGGTAAACTTTGGTTGTTTGAGACAGCTGATCCCCATGCAGGGATAAACTATCCTATTCCTCAGGCAGAGGTATGGTGTGGAGAGAGACATTGAGGATTAAATGCATGGGAAAGAGATTTTGGAGCAGATATGTGCCGTGAAGTGCTCCGGCCAAAGCCTGGATTGAGGGAGGAGAAGAGCATTGTGGCTGTGCTGATTTTTATCGGGCAGTGGTCCCGATGTGACCTTTACTGTTCATGTCCAAATAACATTCCAGTGGCACATGGCACCCCACATGCAGACTGGGGCCTGACAGGTTGCCTGTGGGGTACCGGGGCGCATGTTGAGGGCTGCAGCAGGGAGCTTCTGCATGTTTGACGAGTTTGTGTACAGATGTTTGGTAGAAGTGTTTACACCATTGCGTGCCTGGGCTTACAATGTATATGGTACATATGGGCATAAATCAGCGCCTTGACAAAGCAAGGCAAAAACGTCCCAGCTGGCTGAGGAAACCCGAAGAGCAGATTGAACTGCTACTGTACAGCAACGGCTTTGATTCAGCACGAGCGTGCTACCGGGGTGGAGGCTTCTCCCCAGGCCTGGGCTGTGTGCACATGGCCGGGCTGGTTTGCGTCAGCCGCTGACGCACGTCCGGGCCCCGCGACGTGGGTCTCGCGTGTGCTGCCCATGCTGGCAGCTCTGCGGCGGCCGGAGGAATGAGGGTGAGCCGTACCGGCCGCCAGGCTCCACGGCGGGGCACGGCGCCCGGTGGCGGCCGAGCCCCTTGCGCAAAGCGTGGGCGCCCGCCAGCCGCCGAGGAGCACTGAAAATACCCGGGATGGGCCGAAGGAGATGGTGCAGGCGCCAAGCGGCTCGCTCCGAAGCTGTTCACGAGGGGACTTCGCTTCGGTGCCAATGTCAGATGTTGCCCTGCGCCTGAGGGCAATGGGGAGGTAAAAAGTGGGTTGCTGGCCTGGCCAGTGGCAGGATGGCTCTGTTTGGGGTCCCTGTGGTGGGGCAGAGAGCGGTTTTACAGTGGGATGCAGAGGCCTGTGAGGAGCCGTCCTCTCCAAGGTTTCTGCTTTCCGTGTGGTGATACCCGATTCCCTGTTGGCTTTTCCGGGCATCTGCCTACACCTTTGCCCTGTGGGGACCAAGGACCAGGCTGATCCACCGGTGCCCGAGGGTGTCCTAGGACGCAGATCAACAGGAAGAGGGGAGGGGCGGCTTTCCTTCCCCCGGATCGCCTTTCAGCCCTTGTGCCAGGCTGGGGCCGAAGGTACGCTGATGGTACAGGGGCAGAGTCAGCCTTTAAAAGGGAGAGATTGCATCATGCGGGGTTGGGCGGGCCTCGGGAGGCAGAAACCTCATCTGTTAAACATATACCGCCCCCCCTCTGCCGGGGAACATTCAATCCTCTCTTTGATGGACGTCCAAGAAAATACTTCTTCCACATCCTAAACTTGTTAGCACCAGTTAATCATCTTAACCTTCTTCCCCTCCGAACACACACTCCAATGAGTTTCCCATCGCTGGCAGCTGTTAAAGACGCAGCGACGCTTTTTGCGCCAGCCTTCGCAGGCCAGTGTATGGCCATTAATTATTAAACCTCCCGGCTGTCCCCCAGGTGGGAGAGCAGCACTTTTCTTGTGCTGAAAGCCCTTCGAAGTGACTGTCTGATGAGTCACTTTGAGGGTGGATGCACTTGATGCAGCTCTCCCCTTCCAGGTGCTGCACCAGGTCTGTGTCCGTCTGTGCATGGTCTCTTTGACATTATGAATGCGTTGTGAAGCAGAAGCTCTGAAAAATATTTGTTTGCATTAGAGTGATGCTCAAACATCTCAGATCAACAGTGCAGAATGCCAGGAGCATGACAGTCAGAGGGGTTGGAGACGTGCTCATGTGTGGGGTCTGTGCCATGCACATGGTGAGAGTAGTGGGCTGTGACATGACACCTGGTAACTGGGCATCTGCCCTTTATTGCATCTGGCTGTTTCTCCCCTTTCCAATCTGGAAACCCCCTCGTTGCCCATTGCGTGTCTTTACCATGCGTTTCCCCTCAAAACAATGTTGTGTTTCAGATAGAAGAAAGGTGACACCTTGATGAATCCATCCCCTCTGCAGTGCCCAGGGCTCTGGTGGGGCAGTGATGTTCCCTTTGATGCTGTTTACCTCTTGCACATAAGGGATTGTGTGGCAGCCTGCTTGCATGGGCTCCCTGGACCAATTCAAACCCTCACTCTCCAAACCAGGGCTGGGATGATTCCTGTTCTACTTGCCCATCCTGTTCTAGCCTGGCTGCTGAGGCTCAGTGTCTGTTTCTTCCTCATGCAATGTCTTGGGCGAGCAGCATTGGAGACGGGCTGTGCAAGCAGGCGGTAATTAAATCAGCGTATTCCCCAGGGGGTGCAGCTGATTAACAGCACATGGGGGGCTGAGGCACACACGGGCAGTATCAATCCATCGCTAGCCTCTCTCCTCTCCCTTAGGATGTCTGGCTTTTTTCTTTTTGCTTTTCTTTTTTTCCTTTCTTTCAAAGAGAAAATGAAGATTATATCAGCTGAACTGGAATCTGAACTGACAGAGCTTTGTGCGAGGGACTTGTTTATTATGATTTGGTGTTGCTCCGGGCAGTGTGTGCGCCTCGCTGGGGACCACCCAGCTGTCCCATCCACGCCAGGCTACCCTTGCTGGGTGGCTCAACCAGCAGCAGGTACAGAACCTTTTGGGAGGGCTCTTCCAGAGGCTGAACCTGGTACTGGAATGTGGCACTGGGTGGATGCAGCCAGATCCTGGTGGCTGCTCTTTTCTGTCCTTCTCTGCTGTCATCTGCCACTGCTGTCCAAGGGAGGAGATGTTGCTGGAGGCAACAGCAGCTGCTGGGAGTTGTGTGTTGGCCTCGTCCCTAACGGAGCTGAAGAACACAATGGGCTAGGATTTTTTAAATCCTTTTTTTGGTTTAGTTTTTATATATTAGCTCCTTATTAGAGCGATTTTGGCAGCAAAGAGAGAGTAGTTATGTCTCCCAAAATGGCAGTCCTTGCCTACAGATTAACTTCCCCTTAGACCCTATGATATACAAGTGCCACACATATGAAAGAGGGGTTGAAACCCCAAAAGCCCCCGCAGAGCTTACAGGTCTGTGGCACTGCCCTGGCCACAGCAAGGGAGCCATGTGTCAATTCTCTGCTCAACAGGGAGCAGTGTACCTGGCTCTGACCCTCTGAAACCCAGGGAGAAGCTGTGGTATTGTGAGGCTCTTTGCCATCCCCTGTGCAATGTGATTTAATGTGGGCTTAAAAACAGAAGGAGAGGAGAGAGGGCAAGAAACGTGTTTTTTCTGAAAGGTGTAGCTCTGTGTTTGTTAGTTTACCCCCAGTTCATGTGTGTGGTGATCTCTTGCTTATGGATGACCTGAGTGCTTATAGAAAATGCTTATTTTCTGGGGAAGCAGGTGGAGATAGGGGTTATCAGGTGGGGTTGTGAATATTTCTGTCTGAATTCCAAAGCCATCCTGGATAGATCCCCTTGCTCTGCTATTGCACTAAACTGTGTCTTAATAGGCAGGGTCCTGGAGTTTCTTGGGACAGTGATGGGAACTGGCTCTCAGGCCGTTTAGGAAGGGAAGCTACAAACATGTGACTCTTGGCTGGAGGGCTGGTGTGGGGCATGCACCACATGCTTTGGCATGCATTCAGCCATTCCCCCTCCTCCACGTGGGTTTTTCTACATGCCTTTCCCATGCAGCAAACTGTTGCAGACCTTGGTTCTCATTCCTCCTCTTTGCTCTCTTCTTTTCTAGAACAGTGAGGGTTTCCTGTTTTGATATAATTTGCCTCTATAACAGTGGCTGAGGAGCCTCAATCTTTTTTTTTACCAGGTATACCACATGGCCCATATACTTTGGAGAAACTTCTCTCTGAATATAATGCCCTTTTCCCCTCACACTCTCAGGTCCTTTCCTTTTGTCTGGGAGGAGGAGCTTTAGAGTAACTGATGTCTAAACTTGATTGGTTTTCCTCCAAGTTATTTTTTTCTCTGCTCTGGGGAGAAGGGAAAGTATTTCTGGTCCATTTTCATTGTGTTCTCTTTTTTTTTTTTTTTTTGGGATATGGGATATATATAATGGGATCTCTCACTACCTTAAAAAATAACCACCTGTATGCCTAAATAAGAAAAAATCTTGCCCTCTCAAACGAGATGGAGGTCCTGACAGAATTTAGCAAACTTACTGAGTCAAATTTGCCATGTTGGGAAGATGAGAGAATACAGGTGCCTTCCAGACCATGCTCAGCGGGAGGCAGCAGTTGCTTGGGGTTACTACTTTGCCTTTCCACTTGGATGGCTCTCTCCATAGTGTGTGCTGTGCATCTGGTGTTGGCACTGGAGGCAGCAGGGAAGGGATCTGCACGCTCGGTTCATTCTAGGTAAGGAGAGCCATGAGTCCTTTATCCCTGTAAGCCAACGCAGGCTGTCTCCATATGTGCATGCTGCCCCAGCCTGGCTCCCACTGGGCATGGGGTAGCCAAGTCAAGCCAACCTCTCCAGCTTGAGATGTGCTAAAAAGCATCAGCTGGAGTTGGCTGAATGAATACTCTCCTCTTCTGCTCCATAAAACACGCTGAGCAAACCCACTTAGGCTCATAAACCCCATCACATTTTTCCTTTTGAAAGGACTAGAACCAGCCCCACTCTCCTCCACACGCTCTGTTTGGAAACAAGGCGACGCATCAGGAAGAGCCTGGAGGAAGAATTTATGGTGTCTCTAATTAGTCAGTTTGTTCCATCCTTGAAGGAGAGGATAACGAGCGACAGGGATGCATTGCTGGCCTCTGGAGGAAGAGCACTGTGGCTAGGCTCATGTCCAACTGCTGATAGGGTAATTAGTGGTAACTGGGAGCTATCAATCATCTGGGGTGGAAAAATGTCTGGGCTAAAGGAAAGACCCTCCCAAACATTTTCATAACTCAAAAGGGTGTGAGACAGGGTCTGGAAGACAGTACTGGCAGTCCGTGAGGTATTTGAGGAAGGAGTCTATTAAAAGATAAATTGAACACAATGGTCTTTTGTTCGTCCCTGGGTAGGTGACAGAATTTGCTGTTATAAAAGTTGCAAAGTATTTTGGAAGGAGGAAGGAAGAAGAAAAGAGTTAGCAGATGGAAAAAAGAAAAGAATAACAAAAATTAGGGGGGAAAAAAGTAACAGTGCACTAGTTATTAAAATCAGCTGCTAATTGCAAAAATTATATAGGATTAAAATTAATTATGCAATTTGCCAAATGAATAAAGTGTGCCATTTGCATTTGAAGTGCATGAGCGGAGAATTTATTCAAATAGTTATTAGCTGTAGTAAGGTCCAACTTTCTACTTTTCCCAGACAACCACATTATGAGAGAGATTGTAATTTTCAGCAGGAAGTAAAAATGCCATGGATTTTGGTTTTTGCTTTACCCAGCCATGATTTACTTTGACCATTTTTTCCTTGTGGTTCCTTCCTAATTCTGCAGCTCTCTGAGGAATAGGGGTTGTGCAGGGCCTGGCTGAGTGCTGAAGAAGTGGTCAGCTCCTTGGTGCACAAACGAGACACTTCTCTTGAACAACCAGCTGCAATTTTCAAACTGGTTTGGAGCTCTCCAGAGCTTTCAGATGCCACCTTCTTATTCCTGGCATGGAAGAGGATGTGTTCGGGGATGTAGGGTGTGAGTTCCAGAGAGATTATGAAACATCTGCCAAAGGGTTTGTTGGAGTGGTAGCTTATTGAATTGGCATGTGCGTCTTCAGACTTGGGAGTTGTGAGGTGCTTCTGCTGCTCAAGTGTTTGAGGTGGATTTCAAAAACACAGAAGGACCTGGGGAATTGGGGTGTAGTGCCCCTGGAGAGCAGGAACTGGGGAGGAAGTTGAGGAAGCTCAGCAGCCTGACAGAGAAACTGTTGAAAGCATGAGTTGAAGTTGTCCCAGTGCAAAGCAGCTACAAGAAGAGATCAGCTAAAGAAAATCATGAAGTCCTCAGCAAGCTGAAATTCGAGACAGGAGGAAAGTAAAACTGGAAGGATTTAAAATGATTGAGTATGCAAGACGAAAATCTGAGAGCCTAGGGTGAGGTGGGACTGTCAAGGACACCAAGAATAGGCTGAAGTTGTTCCTTGTGAGTGAGGAGGAGACCTTCCTCCTCACTGGAACATGAATGCCAGTCACACCCGACAGCGAGGACATTGGCTTCTTAAAGAAAAGAGCCTTTGAAGGCTTATGGAGAACAAGTGACATGTCAGAACATGGGGGCAAGGCAGAGGTAGTAACAGAGAGGAACTCATTTTCCCTCTGTGAGTAAGACCCTGTGGATAAGGTAAGTAGACACCATGTCTTCTGCCTTCACCAAGTTGTCTGCTGTTGACTCGTGCAGTGAGCTGGAGAGGTGGTTGCTGTTTGAGAATTACATTTCAAGAGTCAAAAAGGCCACTGGAGGGGAGCAATGAGAACAACCAGAGGTCCAGAAAACATGGCCTCTGCGGAGAGACTGGAAGAATTAGGCTTTGTTTAGTCTAAAGACAAAAGAAGGCTGAGGAACAGGACAGCCGACATCAAATACATGAGGTAACCACAAAAAGGAGAGAAAAAAATCTCTTCTTTGAATTTGCTGTGCATCAGAGGTCATTGACTGACTTAAACAACAACACTGGAAATTTTGGGTAGTCTCTAAGAAAGATAATAAATATGGCCTTATGAATCAGGGCTTGGGTATTGCCTGGACTGGATCACTAGGGAAGCATGTGGTGTCGGCTATCCCCAGAGGACAGCAACAGGTTAGAGAAATATTTGCCCAAATGGGCTAGGTACAGACTTTTTATTCCTTTGGTTGCTTTGAAGATGTTCCCTCCTCAGTTTCGTGTCACTCTCATTTCACAGGAATCCTTTAATCTCTGTTTGGTTTGCTCAGGGGAGGCAGAAGGGGAAGAGAAAGGGGGATAGTCAGGAACAGTGGTTTTGGGCTGGTGGTTTGCTGGAGCCTGGGGGCATGCTGGCTCTTTGGCAGAAGGTGGTCGAGTGGAATGAGCCTGCCACCATAAGGTTTCCATTTACCATCCAGGGGTCTGCACCCCTACTGGAAAACCTTGGGGGGGCCTTCAAGCATGAAAACCCACTGGGTGAGCTGACCCTGGGAGTCCTTCCCAGCCCGGATTTCTCTCCTTTCTGTGGTGCTAAGTGCTTCAGCATGGCAGGGACAAATGTGATTGTTTGCTGCTTGGGAAGAGCTTGCTGACCCATGGATGCCTGCCCAAAAGGAGCATTGTGCTGCCCAGCATTGGCCATCCCACCGTCTCTCCCCTGGCAGTGCCAGAGGTGCTCTGTTTGTCCTGGGTGCAGCCAGCACTGTGTGGGCCATCTGCTCTTGACCATTTCCTGCCCTTTGTTTTTGCAAGGGGCTCTCCCTTATGTTTGTCAGAATATTTCTGCTTGTCTATTGCTGAGCACTTTAATTTGCCTAACGGGCTGGCTGTGGTTATGCCAAAGACCTCGCTTACCCTTATCAGATTGTTCTGGCTCTGGAGGCTGACTGGCTCCTATTTGTCTTTATTTTGAAACAAGCTGAGATGTTTGGAGATGCACTTGAGATCTGTGATTAAACTCCACTATCAGACCCGCTCTTTTATTTTTGAGACTAAAGCTTAATCATATTAATTTTTCTGCAAGGCTTCACCTTGGTGTCTACTTTGATCATAGCATCCTTTGGATTGTTTTTGGTGCTGTGCTTATAGCCTTTGGCTTGGGCTGGTGGTGGTGGTGTGCTGGGATGCTCAGAGTGCCTGAGCAGTGACTTTTATCCTTTTATCCTTTTATCAACAGCTGCTGCTATTAACTGCCGAGTCTCGGTGATGTCACGGGTTTGATTTTGGGGGCGAGCTTGAATGACTGGCATAACCTGGTGCCTCAGCTTAGCGTTGGTCAGATTTTTTGGCAGTGAAATCCTTATGGTCCTTTCACTGTCCAACATTTCTGCAATCCTTTGAAGAACTCTTGCCACTCTGCAAGGCTGTAGCCCAGAAGGGAATGTTTAAGGGATGGAGGAGCCTGGCCTTTTGCAAGGGTCTTCTGCTCTCTGGAGTGAGTTATCCGCACAGATTGCTTGCCACTGCTGGCAAAACCTGAAGCAAAATTACTGGAAGTTGTGCTTTGGATAGTCAGTGTTTAAAACTTTTCTTACTGTTTTCAAGATTTTTTTTGTCTTTAATTCCACCTACAACTCATAATAATGAATTAAGGCAAGGCACATGGCATTTTTGCCTTTTCATCTGAAGTTCTCTGAGTTTATGTTCCCTCTGCCTCCCCTTGTATCATTTGTCCCCTGATGGAAGTAGGGAAGTTGGCTCTAGAAGAATAGGAGTACTCTGGATCTGTTGTGAGAAAACTGCCGCATGGCCAGTGTTTAAAATCGGCCAAACCCATTGTTTGTGCTCCATGCACCCAGCTGGGGTATACCTGCTCTGAAATGGGGTCAGTCTGCACTGAATGCCCATGGAGCCATGAATTAGGGGTTCCGTGCCACCCTGGGTAGGGTCATGCTCAGGCCACTGACATTTTAATCAGCATTTCATAACTAATTGCCTGGCCACAGCTATCTTGTTATCAATTAACATAGCCCTGAATGTCAGGAAGTAACTGTATCTCTCTAACTCCCTAAGGCTGGCTTCTGGGTCTGTGAAATGGCTGGATTTCCTCACAGGGATGGATTACATGTTTACATCTTCCCTGCTGCCGGAGCGTGTGGTGAGGATGACCCAAGTATGCAACAATAATGTCTTCATGTTCCCTCTCTCTCCTCTTTGTCTTATGTATGCTATACAAGAGGAAAAAAAACCCTCTTATATGTGAGCTCTTGGAGCAGGCTGGATGCTACACACATTGCAGACACTGTACTGCCTGAATCCAAGAAATTAGAGGGAAAAAAATAAGCAACAGCATTTTGGAACCTTTTGAGAATGGACACTTTTCCAGACTTTAGGAAATACCCGTAAGTGGATGGGATCATTTCAGCGATCCTCTTCGGTCCAGAGAGCACTGCCAGTCCCAAGCTGGAGAATCTCTCTGTCATCAGCAGAAGGCCTCTCACCAAACCTGCTCTTCTACATCCAGCTTTTAACATTTGATAATCTGGAACGTGAGACTTTCCAGATTAGGATAAATTTGACCTGCTTGCAAAACTAAGGCTCTCCTTTTCTGAGGCCAAAGAGGCTACAGCGTGGAGGGTGGCATTTTACCTCTCTTAGTGGGTGAGAGAAAAGGAATCATTGCAGCTCTGTTGTGGTCAGTCACTGGTTGAACAGGCCACGAGGAAGATCAGGTGGGCAGAGGGCTCTGTGGCATGGCCTTGCTGTTCACCACAGGTGTGGTCTTTCTGTATGTGCAATAAGGTGGGCCTACCCTTAGGTGGTTGCTCATTTGCTCACTTGGGCTATGGAAAGGCAAAGCTTCTTTAAGGACATTTTCTGTCTGCATAAAAACCAGAGCAGCTGAGAAGGGACAGTGCAGATGGTGCTAATTTCCAGAGGCCATATGTTTGGAGGGACCTTGGGTACCCCTACAAGAATACTTTGTTTTCTCAATGTTCAGTTTCAAAGGTACTCTGGAGGTCTCCTCTTTGCAGGAGACCACTGCTTCCTCCCACTCGTCCACTCCTGACACGTTTTCTCCATCCCCTCCTCCATCCCCTGCTGCTCCACAAGCCTCGCAGCTGGATAAACAGCGCTTGCAGTCACTTACAGCCCTCCAGTGCCTTCCAGCGAGGCGCCGGCACGGAGAGATGCTTCCTGAGCAGCCCGTCGTGGGCGGACGGTCGTGCTGCAGCCCGCATGCCAGCACCAGCATCGCTCCGGTCCCAGCAAGATCAGGTTCAAAACACACAGGATCTGGAGGTGCTAATTACAAGTGTGAGTGCTCTGTCTGTGCAAGGATGAGGAATTTGGTGATCTGGAAGCTCTGGGTCTGTCTGCTGGCTGGGCTTTGCTGTGGAATGGGTTTGGAAACGTTCACAGTAGCTTTTATCACTTCTCTGTTAACTCATCCTTTCTCTGTTGACTGTTTATATGGAAAGGGGATCTAGCTCATCTCCTGTGCAGCACCACCTCTGTCTCACCCCAAAAGAGCCCACTGCAAGGAGAGGAGGAACCCCCAATAGGTGCAATTTGTGCTTGTGGCTGTCACCATTGTTGGCTCCTGGTTGTTTGTGGAGCTCTTTGGAGTTCACCACCAAGACCTGGCCCACGTAGGAGCAAGCAGGCCTCTTTCCACATGGTTGCCCCAATTGGCTGGGCCTGCAAGAGACTTGTGACACGGGGACTACATGCAGTGGTGGCGTGGTGACTTTATTGCAGTTCAGGCAACTTTTGTAAAAGGTCCCATGCAGCCTGGTCAACTTGTGGGTTTGTTCCCTTTGCTTGCAGGGTTGTCAGCATCCCTGTCCAGGCCAGAGCAGCTCTGCCAGAGCTTTGGCCAGGGCCAAGCTCACTGCACTGCCAACGGTTGGAGCTGTTGAGACTAGAGAGGCTCAAGTATCTCCGTCCTCTTTTATCCACTCTTTCCTCTAATATGCATTAATTTACTACTTGTATTAAGGACTGAGCCACTTTAGAACCTCTGCTTCACCTTGTCATTTATCACTGTGACAGAATATGACCAAAGCATTTTGTTGAAGCTTTATTCTGCTTTGTAAAATCCCCTATGCTTTGCAACAGCTTATCCAGCAGCACCTCCTCCCTTCCTGCTGTCTTTAGGACATCTTTTCTCCTCCTCCTCCTTCTCCTCCTCCAGCCCATGCAAGATGATGTTGCTTTTGGACATGACTCTGTCTGAGGGCTTCGCTTTCTCCTGGGTCACACGGATGATCCCAGCTTTTGAAGCCCAGTCCCTGGATGGTCTCTCCCGATTGACTTATTGCAGCCAAGACTGTGTCCCTGCAGCTCACTGATGAGTGTTTACACAAGACTGTGCAGTCCGCTTCACATAACCATTAATTTTATAGGGGGCACATAACAGAGATGGGCCTCCACTCTTCCTCCCGCCTTTGATCTGTGTGGGGTGTGTGGCCCAGAGCTGCCAGCATTGCTGATTTACTCCGCTCTGCGGATGGAGCTTCTGGAGCAAACAAGAGCTCATGTTTGCTCTCAGTGGTATGGCAATACCATTACAGGCTGTGCTGCTGGCTGGTTGTGTTTGGGCTGGAAGGGCAGGGATGGCTCAGGGTTTGCATGTCCTTAAGTTTTTCTTTTAGTATTAGCTCAGCAGTTCAGTTCATGCAATCCATGAGTGCCTCAAGTCCACACAGACAGAAAGGTGGGTTATTAAGGGTCTGAAGCATTGCTAATGGAAATAGAGTCCGTGTATTGGCAAGCTATAAGCATTGACCTTGTGTCAGGGCACTCAGTCTGAAACAATATCTCTCCAAAACAGTTCTCTCACAGAACTTTATTGTCATCCAAGCCAGACTCAGAAAACTCTCTCTTTTTTTTTTCCTTTCTTTTCTTCCAGTCTGGCATAAATTAGGATTCCGGCATCAGTCTGGCCTTGCCCTCCTAAGTGAACTGTCTGATCAGAAGCCCTTTTGTTGTTTAGACTTGGTGTACCAAGTAGGACAGTGACCTCAGCATCAACACCGGTGGTGGGCGATTGCCAGGCCAACCAAATCTGGGTCGGCCCTGAGCTGCTGTCCTAAATTTGGTTGGAGTTGTTTTGAGTTGTTGAGCCTTCCAGCTGCAAGTGCTGACTTTAGCTCTGTCATCATGAAGGTGGTTATTTTTTTTTATCATCTTTAGCTTTAGCCATCATGAAGGTGGTTATTTTTTTTTATCATCTTTAGCTTTAGCCATCATGAAGGTGGTTATTTTTTTTTGTATATTAACCAAAAGTGACTTTCTAGAGGTAACCTCTTCTGATCAACCACAATGAAAGCTGTGTCTAACTGGCATTTGACAGGGCAGTTTCAGGTCACCAAACCTGGTATGAGAGATTCACGCAAAGTGAGAGATTTCCAATGTGGAAAACGTTTGTTCACCCAGAGTCTCCAGTTTCTTTTGTGGACTTTCAGCCAGGGGCATTTTCAGGATGACGACGTACTCCGCAGGTGCTCACCGTGACATCCGCCTCCAAAGAGGAGGTTGCTGCCTGTTATCTGTCAGCTCGCCTGTTATACTGCTTAGCCTTACTTCTTGGCACTCTGTGTGAAGAAAAAAAAAAGAAAACAGAATGTCTATAAAGTATGGAAAATGTAGAAACCCCTGACAGTTGTATGGT
Source organism: Promerops cafer (assembly GCA_013398275.1). Classification (NCBI taxonomy): domain Eukaryota; kingdom Metazoa; phylum Chordata; class Aves; order Passeriformes; family Nectariniidae; genus Promerops; species Promerops cafer. The sequence goes on along the minus strand of VZSE01013088.1, from coordinate 115,460 downwards.
GTGTCTTGCTTCTCCCACAGAGAGGAAACCACAAAATAGTGAGTCCAGGGGTTTCTTTCCACACACACAATATCTATCAGGATTTTTAGGAATTTTCTGGGAACTGATGAAAGAAATGTGCTGTTTAAGCCCTGATATATATTGTACAACCGTTCTGTATGAGGGAGATGCAGTGCTCCACACTGGCAGGTTCCAAAAAAGACTTCCAAAATAAAATAAACCCGAAGGATTTGAGGGAATTTCTTCTGAGAGGACAGGTTGACTTCTATAGGATCAGAGGCAGAAGAAAAGGGGAAAATTTGCTTGTATTAAAGAGAAAAGGTACCTGATGTCTTTAATAGCTGTAGTTTCCTCATTAACCATTTCACACCTTCGCAAGATTGCCAATGCTGGTGGGAAGTGGGTAGGAATTTTAGCAGCAAAGGGGCTCTTGTTTCCTCAAATTCAACTTTCTCAGCCCCCAGGGGCGGGCAGGATCTGAGGAGGAGTCATATAAATAACAAGTTCCCTGCTCTCGTGTGCCGGAGGACCAAAACTGAGTTTGACAGTGTCAAGAGCCTGACTTGCATGGTCTTCCCAACACAGGGCTCTGACAGGCTGTCAGAAGCTGCCCTGCACTCGGTGGTTATTAGCAGCTGCTAATTGTGGGGATACCTTAATGAGCAAGCAGGGAGCTGGAGAAAATGCATCAGCAAATGGGAGTAACCTGAGGATTAAGCCCAAAAGATGGTGCAATGTTTTTTTCTAGCTCTTCTTGTTAGGATTTATTGCATAAAAAAATTAACTATTGTTTATTTTTCTTCTCTCTTTCAGGTCCACCTGTAAGTACCAAACCTCTACGGTTTTAGAAGCTGTTGACATGGAGCCTGTGGGGCATGAACTCTCAGCCTCCTGTCTGTGGTGTCTGGTGTGGTAGCCACCTTTGCAGTCCTGGCAGCCTGGGCTATCCCAAACAGCAAGTACTGTGGGAGCTCAGGACTGGATTGGGGTGGGATTGCTGCTGGCTGCAGCTCAGCCTCTGAGGGGGAGCTGGAGGGAGCGCAGGGACGGGGACACGGCAGATTCACGTGGTGCAGAGGTCTGTGTGTTACCAGTTGGCCCCGCAGCCTCTGGGGGAGCCGGCTGTATGCGCTTCACATGCATGGGATGCCACGTGCTGAATGAGATGTGTGTGCAGGAAAGGGAAAGATAGATCACAAACACATGGCAGGAGCTGAGCTGGAGGGACTTGTTCCCTGCTACTCACCCGGGCTGGCTGAACTGCTGGGCCTTCAAGTGTAGCTGCGCAACTATCAATTTCAGAGGAAAAATTGTGTTGACAGCTTCCTTTTCAAATGTTAGCTAATGTAAAACCTCAGCGCAGACAATTTAGGCTTCAGGAAAATAGCTAGGTTATTGCAGAAATTTTCTTGCAGCTATTACAAGACCCACAGTGAACCAGAAGCAGCAATGCAAGGACTGAAGCCATGTATCGATAGCGCTCAGGATTATAAAGAAACGCTGCATTGTCTCTAGCACGGTCATTCCAGAGGAAATGGTTTATATTCGTGTACAATAGAGGGACTATTCAGGGTTTCTGTGAAGGAACATGAGAAGTTAAACATACGGTAGTCATCTTTTGTCTGTTCACGAAAAAATGTCTTAAACAGTTTGCAGATGATGTTCTGAGTAGTAGTTGCTGCACAACCTATTTTCTTTCCCCTTTCATCAGACTCAAATGCTATAGACTGAACTCCCACAGATATACAAGCACAGACCTATTTAATGACAGCAGTCTTCCAAAAAGTTGCACCTTCTAGGCCAAAAGGTCTGAAAGCATTTCACAGCTGGAAGCCCTGATCCACACAAAACTTCAGCGATAGCTTATCCCAGGGGCTTTCAGGACTGGCTGCTGAAGAGGATGTATTTCAGCATTAGCTGTGGCTTTTTGGGAGGAGAGCATGCCTCTGCAGGCGGCTGCAACTGGAGTCCCTCCATGGCTGTCCCTGCCACTTCAGCCTGGGCAGCCCGTTTGTTGGCACTAAAGGGATGAGGTGGGCACAAAATTAGTAGTGGTGTTGGCATTTCTGTTATTGCTGTGAGAAATTAGAGAGAAACCACTAGATCAACACAGATGTCTTCTAGAGAGCAGTCAGTGCCTTTGTGGGGTGAGGAAGACGCACACTCCAGGCTTCCTGTGCAGCAATAAGGGTTAGAAACCTAGTACTGTAATGAGAGATTGATGCCTGGCAGAAGCACATGAGACCACCAGAGAAGTGCTGACATTATATGCTACTGTATCCTGGCTTATTGCGACCCCTGAACCTGTCTCTGCAAGCAGACTTCTAGGACAGGCTGTGAGGAATGCTACAGCCAATGGAAATAACAAGAGGAAGTTGGGCAGACTGAGTGTTCTTAGCCAAAGTGGAATTTGTCTTGGACTAGTAGGACCCTCATCTCATTCAGGACCTCTTGGGTTTCTGATCAGCTGGTGAGCGAGATCGGCTCAGTCACTGTGAGCGAAAGTTCACCTCTGAAAAGCCGAGTGAGTCCTACGTGTCAGCGTAGGAAGTGTTCCTCCACCCCTCTGTATTTCTTGTGACTGAAATGGAAATGGTTTTATGAGCAACAACCTGGGCTCCTGCCTGGCTGATTGTCATACACATTGTTCTGGATAGTGACCCCAAGGCGATGACCACCCCACATCTCTCCCATTTTTGTTTCCCAGCTTGCAAAAGAGACAGCACACTGTGTGACAGGGCTTAGCTCCCAGTGCTGGTGTTGGCTTGAGTGTGGACATGGGCAGAAATACTCATTAGAGATGCACTGAGCCCTGCTTACAGTCTAGGACAACAAGGACAAAAGCCAGGGAAATGGATGAGCACCACCAGAGCAGCAAAAGGGAACTTCTTGTTCTTCTCTTGCCCAATGAACACTTCCACCCTTATTCCTGAAGTCAGTGAAGGCTTTGGTGAAGGCAAGGGCAACCCGCAGTCATGTAAGATATTTGATGAGATTGGGACTAAAAGGGGCATAGGAAGGAAGGAAGTGATGAAATCGTGCAATAGTCCTTTTGCTGTCTGGACCACATCCGAAGCAAATGATCCTCTCACGGACATCTTCTCTCCCATTTCTGATCATGCAACATTTCTGTGGCAACTGCAGCAATTCCATACATGAAAAAATAATATTTAGCAGATGGAAACTAAGGAAGAAAGTCAAAGCCCTGTAATTAGCTTGTTCTCTGTGGACTTGCAGATACCTTCAGAGCTCGTGCAGAGAGCTGTGGGTAGAGTCGTGCCAAAAGGAGGGAAAACTTCACAAGCAGGAGATTAGGAAACCAAAGCAATCAGAGCTGATGGTCAAGGAGCTGTGGAGAGTTTTTTTTAACCATTCTGTTTCCTAAACCCTTCCGTGTGATTCCATGTCTTTATCAAGCCCTCCCTTCAGAGTTTGAGGCTGGCTTTTGCTGTTTCAGTATATTTTGTTCCAGGGCCTCACAGAAAGGCCACAGCTCCTGGTAAATACTTCATTATTTCTGTTTCATCCCCTCATTCTTGCTGTCTGGCAGTACTTTGATCAGGAGGCCCCCAGCATTCATAAGGTGGTAGAAAGTAGACTTGCATAAAAAGTGTGACATGGAATAGAATATTGCAAACAGGACATGACCCGTAGAGAGTAGGGACCACAGGAGCTTCATAGGTCCAAACTTAAAGGGTAGCCTAATCCTCATGGACCCTCCTATGCGTGGGAAACACTACTTTGGAAGATGTCTTTGAGGGTCTGGTTGAAGAGGCAAAGTGTTCAGTGTTCTTGCTGATGGGATTTGCTAGTTGCAGCAGGATTTAGAAGGCCTAAGTCACCTTGGGGCAAATGCAAAAATCCATAATAACAGTATCTGCATCTGAGTTAGTCATGACTGAGGGAGGAACGTGGGTTTTGGAATTACAGCAGCATGGTTTCCTGGTGATGGTTCCCTGCTCCCCAGGCTGTGGCTCCCCTGGAGACTGCACGAGCCATAACAGGCAGTTTCCCAGTGAAGGAAATGTAAACTGTGCTGCTGGTCCTCCCCTGGCTCAGGACAGAGGCTGCTGGTTGCCCTTCACGGTCATTTAACTCTGATGTGGGAGCTTTAGGCAGCTTTTCATGACTTTGTAACCAACCTGCACAGTATCATCCACCCACGAGTGCTCTTTCCTGGCTCCCTGTCACAGACAACCTTTCCTTATAAACATCTGGCATTTATTTGCTGTCCTACCAGGAGCTCCCCCTTTGCTGCTATTGCTTGGAGGGCTGTAACTCTGCAGAGTCACATACCAGACACGGTGCTGTCGTGTAGCACTCCAGGTACTCGTGGGAGACCTGACACAGCTCAGCCCCGACCTTGGGCTCTTCCTGCTCAGGCACCAGCCACAGCAGAGACAGAAAAAGCAAATTCAGCTTTTACCTCAAAAACCATGCAGGACATCAGCCTGGGCTCAGCTCTGGGGGAAAGCAGCATTTAAGGGACTAAAAGCAGAGGAAAGCTCAGCATTCTGTTTTCCAGCAGCCACAAAGTAATCCCTGGGCCAGATGCTGACACCAGGAGCTCCTCTCATTGCTGGCACACAGAGATAGGCAGATATTAGCAGGACCGAGAACCCACCTAAAACCCTAGAAGAAAGCAGTTTCCCATAATATATCCTCAACAAAACGTAAAATCAAGCAGCTGTTCAGGGTTTCATCCATCTGAAAGGGGTGCTCCTGCAAAGTGTATATGGCTCTTCAGTTTATCACAACATATGCTGTGTGGAAAGGAATGCTCCCCACACTGAACAGCCCCCCCAGCTCTGCAGAGGGAAGTGGCTAAGCTTCCACCAGGGAATGGTTTGATCCCAAGCAATAATGTTTGAGTTTGGGATACACAGCCTTTGTGTACACCTAGAAGAACAAACAGAGCTAAGTGCTTTCCCCTTCCAGGGATTTCAGATTACGTTCACACGCGCTGAGACTGAATGTGTGGAGAGGCATGAAGAGGTGGCACCAATGGGGCTGGTGTCTCCAGCTGCAGAAACCAGAAAACCAGGTTTATGACTACAGACACAGCCAGCCAGGGGCAGGAACATTCTGTTTTACATAAGGAAACCCCAAACATCGCTGGAAACAGAACTGAGGGATTATTATCATGTCATTTTTGCAAAATATAGAGCAAAACCTACATGACGGCTGAAGCCATAATCATCAAGATCCTTTAGCAATGAGCTGCTATCTTCCAGATCTGCACAGCCTTCAGTTTTGGTGACCAGGAATGCAGAGGGGGTAATTTTTTTTTTTTTTTTTTTTTTGTAATTGCATAGTGCAATTTAGCTGTAAGAGGCAGCCAACTGCCTTGTAGGTAAGTGGGTGAAGAAAATTGTCACTGGTCCTATGTTCATGTGTTTACAAGGCTCTGTCCAATGTCACCTGACCCAAAGTCATTCCCAAAACCACTGTTAGGATCACCCATATGCTGACAATGCACTGGGAAGTATCTCAAAGGGGTAGAGAACACTGAAAACAGCTGCTCATATGTCTTCTTCCAGACATGCTTTTTCCTGTGTCAGCTTGTGTTCTCACATTTTTCTCTTGCTTCTGGACAGGACAGTATTTTCAAGTCTAAGGGAATTGAATTTGAAGTGATAACTCTATAAATAAATAGCTAACACCCAGATGACTTTGGTCAAGAAGGAGAAAAACATGACAGTTGGCCACTGCAGGAAGCCAGTTCCCAGGACCTGGCTTTTATGAAGTGTTGGAAATAGGGATAGTACTTTGTTTGACTGGAGACTCCTGTTCTCCTTTTGCTGCCTAAAATACTATATGCAATTTCTGTTGTGAGATGTGTGGGTTTGTCATATGTGGAAATGAACTGGTGGCTCACACATTCTAAAGACAGGTTCGGGCACACGCAAACACATTTTACTCTTTAACTTTCTCTCTCTCCCTCTCAAAATCCCTGCACACTTGCACCACAGTGTGAAGCTGCTGCTGTGGCTTACTTCAGTTGTGCTGTTTTATAACCTTGCTTTTGGCCAGTTACCAATTCCCTCTGATTTTTGCCTTAATTGCCAGGGGGACAAAGGTGCGATGGGAATCCCTGGGCGGCCGGTAAGTCGAACCCTCTTTTGTGTGCCTTATCGTTCCCATTCTCTTCCACCCCCCAGGATTTGGGGGTGGGGGGGGGGGGGCTTTCGGGGTATCCTTGTCAGTTCAAGCAAAACTACTCTCCCTGAGCCCCACACCTGAGGGGCTCCCCTGGTCACAGCAAGGTGACCAGCCCTGTAAGCCACATACACGCTGGGGAGGTGTTTCCATTTCACCTGCTGTGCTATTCAGGCCCTCCTCTGGTTCAGCATCCCCCTTTGGGTGTTTCCTGCTGCCACCTTGCTAACCCTGGGTTTCCTAACACGCACCCCTGCTTGCCACTGGCAGCTGCCCCTTCCAAATAACTCTGCCCTGAGCAAAGGGGGCCATCCCCTGCCTGGCTGAGTGCTGTATTTTGGAGCTGCTCCTTGCTCAGGCATCCCATGGTGAGGATGGGGAAGAGGACCGGGGCAGGAGCTGAGGCCACCCTGCTCATCCCAGCCCCATAGCCAGGGTTGTGGGGTGGGAGAGCGTGCCTTTGCCGCTGACGCCTGTGTTTGTCTCTCTCTCCCTTTCTCTCTCTCTTCCCTGCACCCTCTTGCATGTGGCTGTGACGGCTGCCACTGACCCAGGGACTAAAAGGGCAATCCGGAGAGAAGGTGAGTCAGCTCCTTGTAGCCTGTAGAACCCCCAAACTGTCCTCTCCTAGGGCCAGCCCAAGTTCCCCTGTCACAGTCACGGCCACTGCAGCCAGTTTTGGGCTTCCACACCACTGGGGTGCCCCATCTTCAATGTCAGTGCAAGTGTATTTCCCAAATTCCTTCCAGGCCAGTCAGCCTCCAAAGATGCTGCGTTTCTTGTTTATGACAATTTACTAACAGCGTAAGAGCCAGTGGGCACATGCAGGGCTTCCCTCAAGGCTTCCTGGATTTTAACCATTGACTTTCTCCCCCTCTGGCAGCTTTGCTTGCCCAACCAACCTGTAGCTCCCCTCTACCTCCCAGGTTAGCCTGGTCCCAGGTGCAGGTGGGAGCAAGGAATAAAAGTGGCGTGGCACGCTCCTGTTTCTGACACAGTGGGACCTCTTTCTCCTGAGGGAAGAGCTGATGGTGTAGTTTAAGTCTGTGGAACACTGTCTATTTTCCCCAGAGCTGTGAGTACCTCCCACCTGTGAGAGCAGGGAAATGGAGGTGTTTGGGATTTGTGAATAACTGAATAACAATGTGTAGAAATTAAGAAAGGTATGGATATTTACCTGACAAGGAGGGTCATCTCTGCAGTACCCTACCTGACCCATTTGCTTCTCTTCATAATAGATAGATAGAACAACACAACAAGGAAGGGTAAATTAGGATAGAGATTCTTCATCCTTATGTTCACTGTTTGCTCATTGGAGCCGATCAACATTACCCAACAGACCAGAATGTCCCACTCGAAGCCATTCTACTTTTTTCTCTGCATATCCTTGCATTTGTTTCTGGCCAAAGTTTTCATGAAGGGACAGCAGATAGATACAAACAAACAATGGGAAAAAAAAATCACTCCTAATTGCCCCTGCTTCCCCAAAGCCCTCCATGAGAGCCCTAAGTCTTTGGCAGTCCATAGCTTTGTTTTGCAGAGTGCTTTGCTTTCTTGCAGTCTGCTTGGTTTATGGGATGCTCTGTCCCAAAGCTCCTCAGCCCTGGGCACTTCTGGAGCTGCCTCTCAGGAATACCCCATGTTTCCAAAGAGAGTGACATGTCCTGCCCATCACACGCTGTGGGTGGCTGGGAGTTGGAGAGGCAGCTGTTTCCTTTTCCAGCAAGCACTTTGCTTTGTTTGCATCCACATCTCAACTGAGTTTGAGAAGTACGCAAGCAAGGCATTTCTGGAGGCAACCAAATAAGCTGCCCACAGCTGCCATTTCCCTGGAGCCCAGCACATCCCTCTTTTTCTTTCTTCTGCAGGACACAATCCTCCTGGAACTCACAGGAAGGAAACAGAAAGGGTTTCAGGCCATCTTTCACAGTGGCAATGGGGCAGAACCTCTGTTTTGCCAGACAGTGTTTTATGTGTTTATCCTTCGCCTTGCTGTGCAGCTTCCATTTTCTGGTACATCTGAGCAGCTCTCAAGGACGTCTTTTCTCCCAAAGTGTCAGGCAGGAGATGGGGGAGGCCAGAACAGCAGCTGCCCCATAAGCCCTGAAGATCTCACACCTAAGGCGCCCTCATTTAACCACAGTCTTGACAGGAATGTAGTTGTCCTTGTGTTTTCCTCTCCTATTCTCACCCCTTTTCCTCTGCTTTGTCTCTCTGCAGGGTGCTCCAGGAGAAGCCGGCATGTCTATCATTGGGCCCCGTGGTCCACCCGTAAGTGGCTTTTCTCTCTATTTTTGTCTGTTGCAGGATGTGGGCAAGTTACTGGGAGAGACTTAGGAGAGGCATTAAGACAGCATCAGCTGGAAAAAGCAGAAACCCTGTATAATGTGGTTCCCATGCTGAGCCAGCCTTGGTTTTATACTGCTATTATATACTATATATAATGAAATTATAGCTCATATCCCAGAACAAATGAGGAAGACTTCCCTTGGCAGGGGAACCAAATTCCTTCATTTAAAAGGAAGAAGCATATTTCCTTTTTGCAACAGGGCTGCTATCACTTTTTGAGAAAGTTTGCCCTTTGCCTGGCTGATTTCAGCCTTTGGTTTAAGCAGCAGGGAACAAGCCCCCTGATTTTACTGAAGAGCAGGATCAGAGCTAAGCCGGTGACTGGGGAGCTCACAAAGACAAAGGGCAGTTCAGAGGTCTTTGTCACGTACCCAAAATCTTGGAAGCTCTTTGTCAGCGTGGTTACCGCTTATCTGGCTGAGAAAAGGCAGGATTTTGCACCCTCTTCCAGTAAAAGTGTCTCCACAAGGTGACAGGAGTCAGCCAGACAAAACTTTTTGCAAGGACAGGGTCATAAAAAAAGACCAAGATGAAGGGTTGGAGTGTTTATGTGCCCTAAATGCTGGATGCTTCTTGTACTGTGGTTCAGCCATCAAGCCTCTGCTTTTGCGCGGGTGCAGCCAGACCTCTCCACTCCATCCCTGCACGGCCTCCACCGGAGATTTCCATGAAAAAAGACCTGGAGATTCAATTCTCTCCCTCCCAGTGGGCACTTCCGATTTTGATTAACCTGTGGAGAGCACCGTCCTTGACCTGCAGAGAGGATGGGCTGCTGGCAACCTTTGTTTCAGAGTGGAGGTCAAGTGAGGGAGACCTAGGCAGTGCGAGCACTTGGCTACATCTGGCTTTCCAATTAACTTCCCAAAAGCCCCATGACAAGTGTTTCTAATGAAAAACAGCTTTGCCGGTCCCCAGGCCCACCTGCCGGGGATGCTGGAGTTTGAGAAGTGACAGAACCAAAGCCCAGGACCCAAATGGGTCTCCCCAAGTGTTTTATGCCTAGCAGATGGTCCCTGGCCACGTGTCCAGGCAAGGAAGAGGGGCTGGCAAGTCTCTCAACCCCAGGTCTGAGCAAGACCACCCTGCTCCACAAACAGCAGATTTTGGAGGGTGAGTGCCCCGTTGCTTTTGTTGTTTCTCACAAGCTCTGGCTCTCAGCCTTCTGAACAGTGTAATTACAGTAAGCAGAGAGAAAAGCCATCAGTTTCTGTCCATGTAGGTCCTGCAAAGGAGACAGTTTTCTTGAAGGACACGTGCTTGGGCTGCAGGATAATTTTGTCTGCTTTGGTGCTGCTGCCTTTGCTGCTGTTTGGGAGAGTGCAGAACATGTTGCACCTTTAAAACAGCAGAAAAATTAGATGGCAAAGGGTATCTAAAATGGGATTTTCCCTACATCAGTCAAAGCTCTGAGGTGCCAGGACCGGCCCAACTCCACACTTTCCCCCTGCAAAGCCTACTGTGAAGATGATCCAGTTTCCTGGGGAGCTGGTGATAGGTCCAAAGGATGGCTGAGCACTGAAGACAAACACGGAAAACCTGGCCAAGGGGCCACTTGGAAAAATGTGGGATGACAAATAGTTTCCAGATTTTTGTTTGGAGGTTAAAGTTTTTGCTTGAGCTCAGAGCTGCTTAACTCCTGGCCAGAGAGGGACAGTGCACCGATAGTGGCAGAAACAGACGGTCTCCATGATTTGGCAGCTCCCGGGATTACATACTTCATACAATCAACATTTTAAAAAGGAGACAAGGAAAACCAGCCACCCAACAAAAACAGTCTCTTGGAATCGCTCGCTGCTGAACTGTTGTCTTGGCGTGATACCGTGCAAATCATTCTGCTGTCCTCCAAGGAGAAAGAAGCAGCAGTCTGTAGTCTACAGAGGAAGCCAAATTGCACCATTTCCAGGTTTTCTCCCTAATTCTTTTTTTAGCACTTTTTGTCAGGGAGGTGTCCAACAGGGAACCAAAATTAATGAATTCTGGCTAGGCTCTTACTGCTTCTTGCCTTTTCAGAAGCCAGCGGTGGACAGATCCTTTAATTTATAGCCTATCTTCCCTTCTGGTCACTGGCCAACGGGGCCAGGTGGTTTTGTGTGTATCTTGCAAAGCAAAGCTGACCAAGTTCAACTTTGCAGAACTAAAGAAATAGTGCAAATGTGATTAGGTCCTGCTAGCATTGTGTACAAAACCAGAACTCTTCAGGGCGACGTGAGGGATTTTGTGGTGGGGGCATCCCTCAAAATCCCTCAAACCCTGCAAAGAGACTATTTGGGCCCATCCTCTGCAGGGGTAAACCCTCAGAGAGTCTCTTTGCAGACAGAGGGTGGCTGGAGATGTTATCTGAAGGTGAAAGTTTTCCCTGTCAGTGTTGCTGTGAGAACTCCCAAAGGATTGTTTTTGCTTCACTGTGGCAAACCTCAACCTCACAGCCCAGGAGGCCCATCTCCTCCTTCCCCTTCCCTTCCCTCAGCACCACATGGGATCACTCTAGTTAAGGCAGAGATGCACCCTGTTTATGCCCAGCTCTATCCTAGGAAACCCCTGTGGGGCTCCAGCAGTCCAGTCATGGTAGCTCAAATTGCTGAAGAAAGCATTTTTTCCCCCCAAATGAGAGAACACATAAGGAAGCTGGGCATTTTGGCATTATAGCAGGGCTTTAGGGTAGGCAAGATGCCACAGTGGTCACTTGATGAGCGTGGCACAGGATTTACCTCACCCGGCTGTTTCTATCTACATAAGTGTGCTTCAAGATCTGCTGAAGTCTGGGCCAAATGCACCATATGCTTCCTGACCTGGCTTATGCTTTTTTGGGGAAACAGATTGAAAAATCTTTCAGTGAAGTGGTATCTTTCCTGGATACCAACAAAGCTATGGTGACTGTGACCCGGGATGTCACAGGCCCCAAAAATTGAAGAACTACAAAAAATTAACAGCCAAGACATTTGCTCTTTTTTTGGTGCTCTTAGTAGAAGCTGCCAAACACATCCCAAGCCAGTGTTTGCTGTACCTGATCCCAAACTGGTAGCCATAGCTAGCTAGCCAGGAAGGGGCAGGAGGAAAAGTCTTGGTGCTCATGTTCCTCTCATCACACAGCCTACCTCTCCTTTTTGTCTTAGCTCTCAGAGGACTAAAAAAAAAAAAATCACCAGAAGAGAAAAAAAAAAATCATCTCCAGAATTATTTCTGAGGAAAATGAATGAGCTGTGACATAAGATGAGGGGAGGAGGAGGAGAGGGATGGTTGTATTTAGACACCAGTGACCTGCAAGGCTTGTCTTGCACAGAACAGCACCCTGCATTAAACATCTCAGGTTTATGGCAGCAAGAATTGCCATAAAATGAGCTCAGCCTCTGGAATATACTCCAAAAGCCTAACATATGGGCTAGGGACACCCATTTAATTAATGTAGAAACTTCAAGGAAACTGCTTGCAATCCAAACTGGAGCTGCTCCAGCATTTTCTTGGCCCTGTACAAATTGGAGTGGGGATGAGAGATTTCCCCTCCTTCCCAAGACACTTTCCCTTTGGAGGGGAATTGGGTATCTCTTCAGAGAGTTGTAGGATAATTGGTCAGAGGCTGGAGGAAAGGCTCTGTAGAGAGGACTTAGGATCCATCAAAATTCATTTCAGTTCCTCTAAACTGCTGTCTCTGTTTCATCCTTCCCAGGGACAGCCTGGAACAAGAGGTTTTCCTGGATTCCCAGTAAGTGTAACTCTTAATTTATGAGGTACGGATGTGTGATACTACTCGGAAGCCTCATAAGTGCTTTCTGTATCTCATAATTTCTTTCTGAAACCAATGACCTGATCTGATATCACTGGAAAAAGAAATTTTTCTTCATTTGTTTTTCTGCTTCTTTTTTTTTTTTTTTCATTTTAAATGATACTTAGGGAGAAAAAAACCCTACCAAACCAAACCACACCACAGAACTCTGAAAGGAAATTAATGAAAAAAAAAGCCCCAAGTGTTAAAATAACATAGTTAAAGCCAGATCTGTTCAATAAAATAAAACCATCCTAAGAAATACCCCTATCCCAAACAAAGAAAACAACCCCTAGGCAGGGGAAATTCCAACTTTAATTGAGCTTTTAGGTGATGTTCCATTAGCCCCAAGTGCCTGGGATCCAAAAAGGGCCCTGCCTGTTGAGGGTCAGCTGGGGACTGTGCTAGGCTGAACACCCTGGTCATGCCAAAGGGAAGGGACATAAGACAAGGGGGCGAATTCTTCTCCAGCACAGTTGCAAGGGAACAGAGATAATGCCCAGGAGAGGACAAAGCAAATTTCATTTCAATCCTACAGTTGCTGGCAGCACTCTCTGAAGCACTGAGGCTGCTGAAGAACTTGAACAGTTGCTATTTATTCATATGCATTCATCCTGGACAACTAGGAAGCCTGAGGCAAACACAAACACCCCCCACATCCCTGCTCCCGCCAGGCAGCTCAGCTGCTGCTCCAGGACACTGGACGTGCCAGAGCAGGTCTGCGGGGGAGACTCTCACGCCTGGAAAATGGGAGGAATTGGCAGCCTCCGAGCTGTCAGACCGGGCTCCACGGCTCTGCCCGTTGTGAAAAGGGGGGCTGTGAGCTGCCCCTGGGCTGAGGAGAAGCAGATCTCTCCAGGCCATCATGGTCTTTGGCTTTTGGAGGAGCAGAAAACAAATTGGCCCGGCAGATGAGAAAGTGCTGGGTGGGACAGCTCTGCAGAGCCTGTTTCTCATCAAACAGTACCTTCAGCAAGTGCTGAGCTGTATGCCACCTCTTCCCTGGGACACTTTTATTATTCTATCATTTGCAAAAATTCCTCTTCCCCCAAGGGTGGGTGCCTTTTTAAATCAAAGTCTTGAGAAAACTGCTGATATTCAACTAGTTTACCGAACACTGTAAAATTCTAAATTCTAAGATTTTTTTTGCAAATTGCCTATGAATCCTTCCTTGCTTTTATTCCTGTGTCCAGCATTGCTGCTGAAATGTGCTGACAGTGAGCAGGCCCCTGCTGAAGCGGTTTGAAATCTGGGCTGGTACTCAGTGGGCCAGGGACCTTCCAGGACTGGACAGGAGGGCAGGGAGTCATCTCACGTCACCCCAGCCCATGCAGTCTCGTGGCACATAGTACTTCCTGGGGCAGATGGACAGACACCCTGGGGAAAGCATTTCTTATCATTTTTCCTCTTTTATTTCAGGGCCCTATTGGCTTGGACGGCAAACCGGTAAGCAGAGAACGTCTCTGCAGGCTTCCTGCCCTGCCTCCTGCTAGGTCCCACTGTGCTGCCAGCCTGTGTGTCACACCCTATGTTTTAAGGGGAATATTTTGCAATGTCATGCACATGCATGGATTAAAAGAAAATTCGGACGTTGGCAGGCAGGAGGATGCCACAGATGCCTTGGGGGAGATGCAGGAGTCAGGAGATTAAGGAAGACAGAGTATGGCCTGTTCCTTTCTAGGTAGATCTATAAAATAGCAGTTCACAAGTGCAGCAGCCTGGCTGCTGCAGGGAAAGCCTTAGCAGTCACTCCCACCCAGAACTGGACAGGCAGAGCAGATCCCCTTGGTATCAGCCCTCTGCCTTAGCCAACAGCTTCCTTCTCTTTGCTGCTGTGCTGAAAAGAGCTCCAGCAGAGAAGGGAAGGATCCTAAAGACCTCTGTGAGACCTCCATGCTGTCCTTAGAGATTTGCAGTAGAAACCCAAGTTCCTCCCATCCTTCAGAGAGTTGGGCACAAATGAGCTACTTCTCCATGAACCCAGTAGACATGAAACCCATAGCTCCACGTAGCAGCCATGTAGCCATGTTCCCCACCACACTCCTCCAGTGCTGTAATGGAGAAGGAGCTGGTAGCACATACCTCTGCCTTCTAATTTCCTGCAGCAGGACCCTGTTTTTGCCATGAGGAACTTCATCCCCAAGAGAGATGTGGCAGCACCTTTCTTGTACTGCTCTGGGGACACACACTTCACTCAGCAGAAGCTGTTAAATCAACATCATCTGGAGTCTGCAGCGGCCAAAGCTGATGTATGTTTCCTTTCTTTTGCAGGGGCATCCTGGACAGAAGGGAGAGATGGTAAAAATACTTATGTTTGTCTGCGGGTGATGGGTTGGTTTGCAATGATGTTGTGCCTCAGCTGGAAACCAGCTCATGGGCAGGGTAGCAATCTTACCTCAGCTGATGCACTAGCTGCATCCCTAATTCTGTAACTTCATAATAGCAGTGCTGGGATGCATGTCTGTAATTTTTGCATTATGGCTATCACATTCATCATGTCACAACAGCAACTCTCTAGTTACGCATGGGATGTGTTTTCCTTGCACTTAGCAATTATGTTCTTTAAATATATTCTGGAAGCTGACATTTTTTGTGGTTGGCCTCATAGGACAAGTAAAAGTTGATGGAAAGATTTCTGAAAACCCATCTGGCAGCTTTCAACTTATCTAACAACACCCAAAAAAAGCATATTTTTTGTATTAAATGCGGTTCCCCCGTTCCCCCCACACCCCCTTGAAGCTCTGTTTCATATGTGCATCATACTAAAATGCTTTTGGTTGAAAATGATAAACTGAGACTGCACTTTATGGAAGCCCAAATGCTGTCTTGTTCCTCTTGACATCTCTGATGATGAAATCCCAAATACAAGCATGTCAAGAGAGAGGCTCTGTAGTCACCTTTGCTCACTGAAGTGTTGAATGTTTTCTTCTGCTAATTCTGTAATTCTGTTTTTTGAGCCTGAGTGTCAGTATAGCCCTCTGGCAAGCACATGTTGAAGATCCCCCTCCCCACTCCCCTGTTGCACAATCCTAGCTCAGGCTTCAGTCCTGGCTGCTTCTGGTTCCATCCCAGTGCGTCGGCCGAGGAGACGCGCTGTCAGCTGAGGTCCTGGGAACAATAAGGGTGTGTTTTCCTGATGATTTTTTTCCCCCCTCTCCTTTCAATTATTTCCCCTCCGTGGTGCAGCCAGAGCATGTGTGCGTTTTCACTCCTCCAGAGTAATAAAGGGAGCCCAGATCACTCTTGGGAATTTTCTTCACAATTGTTTTCAAAAGCTCCGTTTTTCACCTAGTCCGTACGGTGTCTTTTTGTCACTGTAAATTGAAAATCATCCCATGTTAAATTCTGTGTTTCTTTAAAGGGTGCTGCAGGTCCCAGGGGACAACCCGTAAGTATCTCATCCCTATCCCATCTCTCCCCCTAATCCCTTTCCCCTTGCACTCACTGGACTCCTTCATTTACTGAAGCATTTTTGGATCACTTTTCTTTTATAGGGACCCCCAGGACAAAAAGGAGAGAAGGTAATTTCAATGGGGGCCCTGTTAAATATTAAAATAGAGGAAGGGACTTGGTGGACTGGATGCTGCTTGGTCTGACTGTGACTGAGGAGTACCAAGAGCAGAGGGCTCAGGGGATGGGGACAGGAGGCAGGGTGCTTATCGGGTGCAAATTGTCATAACTGCATTGAGTTTGATACAGTCACAATGATTTACACCTTCTGGATCTGACCCTGCGTGCCTATTTTGGTCGCCTCTGTTTGTGGTTTAAACTCTTTCCTTTTTAATCCCCTTCTTTCACAGGGTCAGTGTGCAGAGTACCCACACAGGGTAAGTCATTAGCGTTATTATCCTCTGCCCCATGCCTTCCTGCATGTTAATCCTCCTTCGTTTGAATGGCTTTTTTGTTGGAAGTAGAGATCATTTCATTAACAAGATGCGTCATCTGGGCCCCCAGGGCAGTGCTTGGCTGATTGATGTGTTTCGCAGAAAAGCAGCAGATAAGGTTTTCCAGGAGGGATGTTGGTTCTCCGGTCTGTCTGTTCCTGCCCACCGGAGCTGACCCCTGATAGCCGCTGTCAATTCTGCTTCCTGGAGACCCTCGGGTGCTTTGTGCTGGAGGGGGGAAGGTCCACGTCCTCACCCCAAAACCCAGTGAAACCTGGGGGTTCTGGAAGAGCAGAGGTCACCCACTCATGCCTTGAGCTGCTGCACTGGCTCCATGCTGTTTCCACAGCCTCTGCCCTGGTTGTGTGGCCTGGAACAGTGTGGGGTTTGAAGACCTGGGGAAAACTCTATCATCATTCCTCCCTTTTTCTTCTCCCTCATGCTGGTGTCATCCCTGCATAGAGACAAGGGGAAGGGTTATGCTCCTTGCTTGAGGGTAGCCCTGCACCCCCTGGCCGTGGTGCTCTGTCAGGTCCTCAGCAAGTTGGTCCCCATGCTGGACCCCAAGCCCGGTGGACTTGCTGCCTGCAAGGAAGAAGTTGAGCGGGAGGGTTGATGCCAGCAACTGTTTAATGAAAGCCAGGATGTTACCCCACCTGCCCCTTCGTCTTGGCCTGGCCAGCATGTGCAGCAGCCAAGAGTGGAGAGAGAACATCATGGGGTTTGAGGGGATTTAACCAGTTCTAAAAACAACCAGAGTGCTGAAAATCCACTGGAAATGCGTTGGAACGACATCATATGAAGTGGCTGGAATTTGTAATCTGGGTGTACAGGGAGACAAGCTTAAGAGCTTTCTGTTTATTTTTGATGGGCCTCTGGATAATCAGCTGGGCTCTGGTCCCTGGCCCAGAGGGAGCAGGGTTGGAGCAGCAGAGCCACTGGAGAGAGAGCTCGGCTGGCAGCAAGGCAGAAGGGGGCCGTGGGTAAGTGCCAGTCCCCCGTGCAATAACAGCCGGTCAGCTGTGTTTATTTAGTGAGCCGGCTCACTAGATTGTTATGTTAAAAAGAAGCCAACAACACTGGTCACCCGAGCAGTGTCCTGAGTTCCTGTTACAGCCCCTGGCTCTGACTGTCCCCAGTGCTCAAGGTGAAAAGCAGTGGCAGGACCCAAAGCAACACTGGGAAGGGAGCTGGTGCATCCCTGGAAATAGCCTGGGCTCAGAGGCACACTGGTTTGGTGGGTCAGGGTTGTAGGGTGACTGGTGAGCTGCAGGGCTGTGACAGCGGGAAAAGGGTGGGTACAAAGCCTCACATCCTGGCAGTGTTTCCTTGCCTCTCATGGAGATACTTTTGGTCTCATGAGGCACCAAGCTCAACATTATAAAAAGCCCGTGAGTTGTTCAAGGCTGAGACATGCTCACGGGATGGGTGACTGTCCTCAGATCAACTCAAGGACAGGCTGTCCTGAACTGCAAGTTCAGGGAGCCAGAGGCACAGACCAGCCAGCAGAGGTACAGCTCTCTTTCTTCCTCCCTGAATAAAAATTAGGATGGGCCTTGTTGCAAAAATGCGACACTGCTGACCGAATTGCAATTTATTCTTGTTGATTCCTTTCTGTTTGATAAGGTTTTTTGTCAGATGTTCTGGGTGAGGAAATGAAAACCAGCATCCTGACAAACCGGGGATGTTGTTTCAGTTTTGTTTCATATGTGTTTTTTTAGGAAGGAAATACAAGGTTAGGATATGTGCCTTGGCTCTTGTTGTAGTTTCCTATTTTTTTGTCTGTATGAGTCTGTGTGGCCTGCACTGCTGAGAGGGATGAGCCCGTGCATTGGGGCTGCCCATTCAGGGTGAGAGGGCCCCTCAGGCTGCTGCAAAGTGCCACTCAGGGAAATGGGGGGACCGGCCATTGTGCGTTTGCTCTCAGCAATGCTGTTTGTCTAACTGACCCCGTTTGTCTCATGTGTGTTCACTGTTCCCCAGGAGTACCTAAGTACCACACTTGCAGCCCTGCGCTCTAACCAGATCCTTACGCTGAAGGTTTGTGGGTAGCGGTCTGAAGGGACCCAGTTCTGATGCAAAGGCTCGAGGGTGCAGATCCAATATTGCACGCTGCCTTCTGAAAAAAACTTCCCATTGGAACCCAGACGGGGCAGGGCAGGAGCTGGGTGGAAGTGCCTTCAGATTTCTTCTCCAAACTCTCCCACCTGAATCCATTGCAGGGTCTTGTCTTGCCTGTTTTCAGGACTGGTTCTCTCCATTTTCCTCCTTATCCTTTCCAGCATCCTCCCTCAGCTTCCCTGTAAGCTGTATAATATTTCAGATACCCTTCAGCACTTGAGCAGTCAGGCAAAGCCAGCTTAGCTGGCTCTCCTGAGCCAAGGGGCCTCCTGCACTGTCTTTTAGAAAGGGGAGGTTTGCCTTTAGATAAAATCAGCCCAGCTGAATTTCCAGCAGCACCGCTTTTGGAGTGGTAGCTTGTGGCTGTCTGGATCAGTGCATTTGAACACAACCACCTGATCATGATGCTGCAAAATTGGGTTACTACTTCTCTTTGCAACAGGACTGGATCCTTGCTTTCACTGCACACATGAAGTACAATGTCTAAAGGGAATAAAATGTGCTGCTTGGAAGTGTATGGTTTTCTTCCCAGTGGTGGGACACCTGCCGGCACACCTCTGAGATCTGAGCGCACAGCTCACGTGGGGAAATGTCACACATGGGCACGTTTTTGTGCCCAAGCACAGAAAGGCTGTCTCGCTTCTCCCTATGTAAATCAAGAGCAGCTTCAATGGAAAACTGATAGGAACAGGAAAGTGGATCAGGCCAGAGCAGCATTCCTGGGCGTGGAGCCCGCATGGTGGGTGCCAGGGTGACAGCAGCGTGCGTGCAAGTGGAAACTGGATACGGCAAAAGGATGAACAAATGCTCCTGAGCTTTAGTGCATTTGATTTCTGTGTGTCCGGGTCAGCTTTGTGCCCTAAAGCAGCATTCCTGGCTATAAGCAGTCAGAAGGTGATGATACTGTTGAGCAAGGAAAAACAAAGCGCAGGCTGCCAAGGCAATGCCCTGCTTAGGCGTCCAGCTCCAAGGCCTGGTATTCTCCCTTGGCCATGGTGGTTGTGTCTGCCAAGTTAAGTGAACCAGGCCAGGACCTCTGTGCTGACCCCAGCTAGCCTTTCTCCACTCCCTTCCACACCTGGAGGATGGGTGAGACCTGGAGATACACTGGGTTTCCTGTAAGAGAACTAGAAAACTGCACTTGGAAAACTTGGAGAAAATTGTAGTTCTGATAGTTGCCCCAAATCTGGTGATGATGAGAAGTTAAAAGAAACAGTCCCATCACTGAACACCCTAGCAGAGCCAGTTAGGGGACGTCTTGCAATGAGCAGTTCTGAGGAGATCAGCAGAGCTGAGTCAAAAACCCCCTGGGTAAGTTCTATTTCTGAGC
Organism: Promerops cafer; assembly: GCA_013398275.1. Taxonomy (NCBI): domain Eukaryota; kingdom Metazoa; phylum Chordata; class Aves; order Passeriformes; family Nectariniidae; genus Promerops; species Promerops cafer. The sequence continues at coordinate 95,857 of VZSE01013088.1, read as the reverse complement.
AGAGGAAGCTGTGAAAGCTCTGTGGGGTGGGAGCATTGGGATTCTGAGTGGGCACCCCACACCTGCCAGGCTGGTACCTGGTGGGCATCCCTGTGAGCAGCACGGAGGAGCTCTGAGGTCTGCCAGCAGGTACCTGCGCTGTGCCCGCCCCGCGCCGCTCTCATGCCGCGCTTTATTTTCATGGCACTATCTCTGTTCCCCTCTTCTCTGTTCTCTCCCCTGGCTGCCCTCTGACTCTCCGTGCCCTAATGGCCTCCTTTGCCCTGCGACCTTCTGGTTTGATCTTCTTCAGCTGTTGCCTCTCCTCAATTCAGTGCGGCTGGCTCCACCTCCGGTCATAAAGAGACGAACTTTCCAGGTAGACTTCTCCTTGTTGCCTGTTTCTGAGCTTATCCCAGTGCTTGCAGTTAATCAGCTTGCTACCTGTCTTTCTTCCCCTACAGAGGGCTTTCCAAGAGTTTCAGGCAGAGCTGAGGGACTTTCTTTAAAGCAGAGGAAATCTTTGATGTGATAATGTTGCTAAAAAGAAATGCAGTGAAGCCAGATTTTTGAACTAAAATAAATGGGCCATGAAGCTGTTCTTGGGGCTGTCGACAAGCAGCCTCCTCTCTTAAGGAGTCAGTTCCTGCATATTTAATCTCCAGAAGAGGTTGGAAGCCTCTTGCTGAAATTCATCTAATGTCTGTGAAATTTAACTGAGATGAATGAATAGGCAAATGCTTCTTCTAAGGGCTAGTCTAGTCTAAGGCACTTGGGGAAATGTGTTTAAATAAGCTCTTAGAATGGTTTCATTAAATTGCATTAAATCTTTGTGTAAACACATTTATTTTGATTTCCAGGGCCATAATTCATGTTTAGTTTATTTTGGGAATGAATTAATAAAGTGAATTACGGACATATGAATAGTGAATAAGAGTGTCCATAGTCAGAGTTCATGTGGCTTTTAATGAGCCCACTTTATGCTCCCTCATTCCATCAACCGGGGTTAGCTTTCCTGTGTGGACAAACTGCTGCAATTACCCTGCTGAAGTGTGTTGGGCACTCTCAATTAAGTGGCTGGGTTTTGTCACCCTGCTGCCTGTCTAGACAGTCGGATGCCAGCAGGGAACTGCAGGATGCAAGAGACCTTTACCACGAGGTGCCTGGTCCTTGCCCAGCGCTGGCCAAATCCTGACCTTACCACTTGAGCCTGTGGTTTCAGTTCAGTTTCTATAGATTCAGCATTCGCACCACACAGAGCCCCATGGATTGTGCAGTTTGCCCTTCAAAGTGACAGTCTGGAGAGCCAGGCCAAGGACTGACCTCTTGGGAAGGCTTTGAAAGCTGAAGTTCCTCTCCAGGATGAAGTGGGAAACTTGAATAGCTGCCCTACATCCTGTCGTCAGCCAGGGCTGCAAATTCCCTCTGTCCGCAGAGGAAAACTTCACCGGAGAGTTTGGCCATGATCTGTTTTGCCTTTGCTGTATCCATTCTCTAAACGCAACGAGGTGTGGTCTGCTCCTACAGATCTGCCAGCACCAGGCAATTCCAGGAGCCCAGCGTATGAATACTAAGAAAAAAAGTGAGGCTGCAAAATGGATGTTAGCATCAGCACCTGGAAGAGAGGAAAATCCTGCTGCTAACTCTGAGCACATCAGCAGGAGTGCTTTGCCCAAGGGCTGGGGCTTAGCAGAGGCACGGGCTGAGCGGGGTCCTCAGTGAGGAGGCTGAGCAAGCATTGCATTGCTGGGGTGCAATCAGGGTGGCTGGCTGGTGTTTAAAAGAACTGAAAAATTGTTCCAGTCAACAGCTAAAAATATAGAATGACAACTGAGGAAAATGACACCTGATCTCCGACTTACTGTATCCACTTACTGCATCAACTTACTGTCCATTTAGCTCTGTGGGGGTCCTTTTGTGCTGAACACATTAATGAGACTGTAATGATGTGGTAATAACACTTTGGGTGTTTAGGGATCTGCAAGGATGGGCACTTGCCTAGAAAAAGCCTGCTGAGCCCAAGACAGCAAAGTGAGGGTGATGCAGACAGGACTTTGGGTGAGCTCCTTCCAGCCACTCCCTGTGCTGGGGCAGGGCTCCTGCTGTGCCCAGCTCCCTGTCCCCTACCAGCACCCCATTCCAGCACCATGCTGCATTTTAGTGCCCTAAATTTGGAGCATGGACTGGGCTGGCAGAGAGCAGCTGAGGTGGAAATAGAGGAGAGAGAGCCAAAGTGAGATGGGCAAAGCCCCCTTTGCCTTCCCATGGTGCACCCATACTGGGGGTGTTATAAGATGCAGTGGGAGGAAAGTCTTTAAAGCTGGAATGAGAGGTCAAGGCGAGAGGAAATCTAGAAATATATTCCAGTGTCCTCCCAACATCTTCATTAGATCCAAATTACCTTCTGTATTTAAAAGCTATGAGACCATTTACAGGATGGTTGAATGGCACTGAGTATGGAGGATAAGGAAGCTTAGGAAAGAACCTGCATTCCCTTGCAAGGGCCACAGGATGAATGAAGATCCACTTTAAAAATGGGGAGAAGCAAGGGCACCCCTCCTGCCTGGCCCAGCAGGCTTCCCAGCGTGGGCTGCAGGTTGGGCGGTGAGGCACAGGAAAAGGGCTGTTGCTTCACATATGACCGAGCTTCTCGTGAGCCTGGCCCAAGTGTTGGAAATTTTCTTTTAAATAGAGCTCATGGCAGAAAGGATGAAATTTGCAGCTTGTTACTTTCATTTATCATTCTAAATAAAGCAAACATCCCTGTATCTGCATGTTTTACTAAAGGCAGCCAGGATAAGCAGCGCACTTGGTAGGAACACAGGGGACAGATTTCATGCATTTTCCTCCAGTGTATAAGCCTGTAGAGAGGATAAATGCAGCGGAGACCCAACTGCACACCCACTGACTTTTAATTGAGAAACAACCATGTTTGGTTTCTAGCTTCCCGTAGATCCACCAAGGAAAGTTTTTCAGATTTAAATTGGATCACTAGCAGTAGGCTGTCGTGGTATTTTATCTAGGGAGGTGAGCCTAATAAGCAAACCGCTTAGCATGGGTGCCACAGTGCCCTAGGAGCTCGCTGGATTCATCAATTATAGATCAGCAGTCTGGTATTCAAACGTGGTGCTTCCAACCCACTGTCTCCTCAGGGCTGCTTGATGCCACGTCCAGGTCCTTTGGGCCAGATGACATTGCTGAGGCATGAGCCACAGCCACCGAGTGGCTACTCAGGGGCCTGGGGAGGAACCGGCTCAAACGGCTCCATGTGAGAGAGCTGAAAATGGCAGGTGGCTCAGCATGCACTGCCTTGTTAAATCTTAGAAAAACAGGCTCTGCCTGGTTTACATGGGCCTGCCTTGGGTGGGCTCCAGGAATGCCATGATGATCGTGTTATTTTCTTTTGGGTTTGTGGCATTTCTACTTTTGGTCCTTGGCAAAACAGATGGAGAGTTGTCCAACAAATATAGTATGGGGGAAAAACAGGCTGAGGTAAGGCACTGTGGCTGTGCCTGGAAGTGCCAGTGTCATCACGGGAGGCTTTGCTTCACATGTGACTGTCAAGTGCTTTGGAAAGCCTCCTCAGAGACTCAAGAGATGTTGGTCTTTGACATATAAATTTTACTTGGCTGGCTCAATGAAGAAAAAGGTCTCTTTGGACTGCTCTGTCATCACTAGATCCCTTTAGAAGGGAGCTCTGACCAGGTGACCTCAGATGTCTTTGCAAACCATTGTGTGCTGGCTCCTGCTTCCCGGGCAGCCCAGGCATCCTTGGCAGGGCTCTCCATCACTCTTGGAAACTTCTCCTGGCAGTAACCTGGGACTTGCTTCTATCTCCTCTGCTTCAGTCAGGCTGGCCTGCCTTGGGCCCTTAGGGTGGTGGTGTGAAGGGTTTGCTCTGCCTGCTGATAACTCTCATTTACAAACTGCAGGGTGAACAAGGACAAGCGGGGATCCAAGGTCCCCCGGGGCCCCCTGGTCCACCAGGGCCCGCTGGACCAGCTGGACCTGAAGGAATCCCAGGACATCCTGGGCCAGTTGGACCCCCTGTAAGTCCTTACCAAAACTGAAATCCTTCTGCTTCGCCATTCCCTAGGGCACAGGCTGTTTCCTCTGGCCTTTGCTGCTTCTAGTGAAGCTGAAATAGCCACAGACAGGAGGCTTGCAGAGAATGTGGATGTGTGGAGAGGAAGAAATCCTGGGGAAGGAGGGGAGTGAGAGGGAAGGCAGAGATGTGAACTGGGCACTGCTGCTATCTGGACACACAGTGGGTGACACCAGGCTCATTTCCTCCTCCTCAGCCCCTGCAGGTGGCCCCGGGGAGGAAGTAACACGTGGGGTGTAATTGTTGTGCTCCCTGCCACCCCTTTGAAGTCCTGTCCCTGTCCTAGCAAGCAGCCGAGGAGGGTGGGAACAGAAGCACCGTTTATAAAATAATACCATTGCTGAATGGCAGGGCAGAGCACAGAAAATGCTGCTAATGTACCTCTCTCTTGCAACAGGGCAGAGCAGGAGAACCTGGAAAGCCTGGCAGAGATGGAAAGGTGGGTACCAGAAACCAGCTCCGTTCCTGGGAGCTGCAGGGGCAAACGTGGCATGCTGGCTCTGTAGCCACTGCAGAATGAAAGGAGCTCCCATCTCGAAGAGTTTTCAAGGCCTGCTAGCAGGACGAGCAAGTCTCGTCCCTGGAGGCAAATGCACCTCTCCACACACAATACAGGGGTCAGCACCCTCATTTCTCTCAGATCTTCATCTCTCTCTGAGGAGCCAAGGACAGGATGGCTGAGCACCTGAATTGCCAAAGCAGGCAACATCAAGGGTGGTATAGGCATCAGAGCATATCTAGAGTAGTTTTTCTTTTGTGCCTGCTCACAGGCAGCTCCTGCATAGATACTTTGTTTATTTACATTTACACACACGTATGTCTGGTATGCTTCATGGTTCATATCAGGTAAATTGTTTGGTTATTTCTCATTTAAAGACACAAGTGGTTTGTTTGTTAATATATTCTCTCTGTTTAGCTTGCCAGAGGAAGCTGCAAATGCTTGATTTACTCCAGAGCTGCAGTGGGCTGGGAACAAGTTCCCCAAGCAAGCCAGAGAAACAGAAAAGATTCTGGAGCATAATGCATAAGGCAAAGCAGCTTTTTAGTCTTCAAATTCAGCAAGAACAAACCTGGGGGAATGGAGCACTATGGGCATAAATTTATTTGGGTGTATGGACTAAGATATCTACATGAAGAATAGATTGGGGATGTTTGAGCTCACGAGAGCAAATCTCTAAGGGGTGTTTCAAATCAAACCAGCCAGCATCCCCCTGTCACCCTGCTGTCCAGGTAACGTCTACACTTTCCAACCCCAGTGTCTGTTTTGATTTTATCCACAGGGCTTACCTGGGCCTCCTGGACCAAAGGTAAGACATCTCACCTTTCTGTAGAAAGATGATGAACAGAGATGGACTCTCCTGACGAGGACAGATGTGTTTTTTGATGGATGGGGGAGGGGTAAAAGAGGTTACATCAAATAGCTGAGGAAGATTTCTAACCCAGCTCAGCATTGCCTCTGGGGCCGGGCCCGTGTGCTGACTCGTGGGTTTCGTCCAGGCGACACGTCTGAGTTGCATCTCGACTGAGCCAGGCACGCCTCATCAGCCCATCTTGCAAAATTGTTTGCCACACACAGCTTTATTGGCTTCTTCCATTCTCAAAGCATTTCCCAGTGCTTCAGGAATGGATTTTGCAATGCTATTGTTAACTCTGCCACGGTTTCCCATTTATTCACTTGCCAAAGTGCGAGGGAGGGGGTGGTGGTTGTTGTTTTTCAGCTGCAGCCACCCAGCCTAATTTGTTTTTATCTGAGGTACGTAGCCAGGGTGAGGAGATAGGACCCGTGGAGTTGGGACACAGAGCTGACACACGTTACCTGTCTGCCAGGGCTTTCCTGCCAGGGCTCAGCCCAGTGCAGGTAACGCTGACCTGGGGGTCTGAAGAGACAGGAGCTCAGTGGAATCACTCTGAGCAAAAGGCAAATTTTCCCCATGGAATGCTCTCCCATCCCAGCAATACCCCAGGGAGAAGGGCAGAGATTTGTCCCTCTCAGGCCGAGCCTCACTTTCTTTTTTCTTTTTGCCTTTTGCAGGGAGACACTGGGATTCAGGGATACCCTGGCAGAAAGGTAAGGAGGGAAGCTCTGATGTTGTTAAATGAATTAAGCACACTAATGTTTTCTGCAATCATGGCTGAAAATCTGTGGACTGTGCTAGAGCCTCCTGTGGAGCTCTGCTCCTGCTGGGTTTGCAGCAGGCCCACAGATTCCCTGCTGTCACCTGTGTAAAGAGAGCCTGGGCTCAGAGTCATCTTCAACTCTCCAGCAGCTATGGAACAAGTATCTCCCTGCATGTGTGTGCCTCTCTACACCCACTTCCAGGCTGAAATGCTTTTCTTATGCATCCAGGCCCATATGAGAGGCTGGAAAGGGCCAAATCCCTGGCTATTGCTCTCTGGGATACAGGAAAGAGTCAATCCTGCTCTGGGTTAAAAGGCAGAAACTGGCAATGCCCGAATGCCTTCGGCAGCCGCTGATTAGCAGCAGGGTTGTCAAGCCCGGAGGGTATAATGAAGAGACAAGAAGAAAGACAGGGGAAAGACACAAAGGAAGATCAAACGGGAGAGAGGGAGTGAAGAGATACTGCTAAAGAGATGCCAGCTGGAAAAGGGGAAGGTGAATGTTCCCAGCAGGAAGGAATCTTGTGTCCCCTCTTATCTCCACGTTGCTTTATGGGTGCTCTGCAAGCAAAATGGCAAGACCTGAGAGCTTTTTAATTAGCTCTGTATAAACGGAGAAGTTTTTGTTATGTCAGGAAGTGGAAATTATAGCCCCTGCAGACCACAGCCCACTCCTGCAGACAGATACAATTTATTGCCCCTTCTCCCAGTGAACCGTCGGATTTTCCATGAGGAGCCCATCCTGTTCTGTGAGCGCAGGGCGGGCGGCTCCCGGCAGCGACCTCACAGCGAGGGCCTCTCCTACCAGCTCCTCTTACATGAAACAACTTGTCTGGCTAATTCACTTCTGAGCAAGGAGCCTGCCCTGACCTTGGAAGGATGAGCCCAAGGCTGTGACCTTTCCCTGGGAAAGGTGGAAGGAGTGGATGAATGCAGGGGACCGAATCCTAGCGGGAAGGGAAAAGAAGGCTAAATGTTGAGGAAAGTTGTTAACTCAGATATGATGTAGGATATGGGACTGCTCCCTTCTCTCCATACAGTTCATACACTGAATATCTTTCTTGATGCAGAGTGGTGCTCCTCTCCCAGAGACCCAGATGTAGGTTGGTGTGTGTGGGACACCTCAGTGTGGGACATCCCTGTCACACCTCTGCTGACCTTTCTGGCAACCCACAGCTCCTTTTCTTGCTGCTGTATTTGCTTCTTCCACTGTTTTCTTTGTTCTCTTCTTCAGGGTGAGGTGGGTGAGTCAGGCCTGCCTGGTGCCCATGGCCTCCCTGGAGTCCCTGGCCCCAAGGTAACCCTTAAACTTGAGTCAGTGGGGGCACCTCTCAGGGGCAGATAAGTGGCACAAGCCTGTCCTAAAGGGATATCAAAGGCCAGGGGCTGGAGACAGTTCTCTAGAGCCTGGAATGAACCGCAGAGACAGGAACTTGCTCCTGTGTGAAGAATCTGGGCAGTTGTTGGCCAAGGTGATTCCATGCTGTCCTGAACCGGGACCTACACAGTCCCCCATGAAAGAATAAAACTGACCCAGCCTTTAGAGGCTTTTGCACCAGGGCTGTGAAAATGAGGGTACTGTGGACCATGAAATGTTTTAATGGTTTCTACACCCTTGTCATGTAGAAAAGCATTAGTATGGGCAACCTCCAGCATCCACTCCAAGGACCTAAACTGCCTCTGGGAGGAGAGGGCTGCAGCCAGTGCTTGTCTGGTACCATGCTGCTGTGAGGAGAACTGGCGTGATGGAGTTGCATTTATCACACCCCTCTTTTGGCTACTTTCTCTTTGTTGAACTGCTTGCTTGGTTTCCATTTATGTTCACTGTCCCTCTCTGTTCCCCCTTTCTCTCTCCTTTGCTGGCAGGGTGAAAAAGGGGATGCTGGCATAAAGGTAGGCATGACAAATATGTTTTTCTAATGCACAGTAGGTCACCTGGGAGATGCTGCTCCTTGGGCTGATGGATTGTAAGGGGAAGTTGGGTCCAAGGCAGCTCTGTGGGGTATTTGATGGAGTACACATCTGTGCTCTGATTAACCACAGACAGGCACTCCGAGCTCAGGCAATAATCGCAGCCTTTATCCGTTCGGTGGAATTCGATCCTTACCAAAGGCATTTCTCTGACTATGAAGCTTGCTGGTGATTTGTTGCATCTCTCTATTTGATGGGCTAGGTTGGGGTTTCCTCATAAAATCTGGTTAGCTGACGCATCAAATCCACTCAAACTCCGCGATTCAGGCTGAGGTTTGGCACCAGCTTTTCTGTCTGTTTCTGGACACTTTTTACAGGCTCATCTGGTCTCTGCCCAGATGTTATCTATTTGACTGAAATTTACTGTACCCATATATTTAAAGTATATTACTCAATGTAGGCCGTGCTTAAAACATTACAACATTGGCAAGTGTTCATGGCAGTCAGAGCACACTGTGTCATGCCATACATCTTAGACATCGTGAGGAAAGACTGGTCCTGTAATATTGGGAAAGGCATTAACTGTGACACGTACATTTCAACTATTTAGTGTGTGGCATGCAGCTCATTTATTGTGCAGCACATACACTTTCTATATCTTTTCCATCTGGGTGGATTACTGTTTGAAGAGAGAAAAGGCCCCTTCAGAACTTACCAAGGACGTGTTACTTGGAGCTTAAAGAAATGTTCTTTGGGAATGCAGGCTCTGGGTTCATAGCTGAATGGAGCAGCAGTGATTGTCTTCCTACAAGAAAACAATACCTCTTCAGAAGTACTACAGTGCATGTAGAGTCCAGAGGCTCCCTGTGTCCATCTCCACATCAGTGTAATTCTGTCAAGCACAAAGGTGTTGCTCCTGTTTGCGCCAGTGTGAGTGAAGGTGAAATTGCACCCAGAACTTTACTGTTTTGAGGGCTTGGAGTTTGCTGCTCTCTCGACAGCAGGTCTCCCATTAAGCAGAACTGAAGGACTGAAGTCAGAGCATGGCCTGGGAGGGAGAAAAGGCTGAAAGGAGAAGTTGTGTTTTGTCCTTGCTTAAACTCCCATGTTTTACTGCTAGCCTTGGAACGCCTGCTTTGCTCATGCCCATGTACAAGGACTAGCCAGCTCTTCATGTGGGTTCTGGCAGAGGGGAAGTCTGCAGGTATTGCAGTCATGTCTCAGGGTCATCCAGAGGGTGAGAGCCTTCCCTGACTCGGGGCCACCCTGGAGACACGGTCTTGCTCCCTGGCCCTTTATTTATCCCTTACTCACCCCACTTCAGGAAGAGCATAGATGAAACCCACCACACTTTTTGTGAGACTAAATTGCAGCTCCAAAGGGGCACCTCCACAGCCCCAAAGCAGCAGCTTCTTTCACTCACAGACTATCATTTGTTACTGTCAAGGTCACTTTTCTCTTGACTTCCTTTCTTTTTACTCAGAGGAGTTGAAAGGGAAGTGCAGACACATTCTTAAATCAGCAGCCAGACCTCACCCAGTAGCAGCTCCTGAGCATCCAGCAGCACGTGCATTTGTTGTCTTTGGAAATTGCATCTTTCTGTTGTCCTCCCACCTAGGACGATTGATTGGGACTCTGGAAGACTTTTAAATCTTCCAACTTTGGATCCAATTACCTAGACTAGATTTTAGCTTCTCTTTGCCTTGAGGAGCCCTGAACAAACACTGTGATTTCATAGGTTAGCTATAGTGGCCAATTTTGCATGGAATATCACTGCTTTAGCTGGCACTGAAGAATATCTCTGTCCTGAAGAGGTTTCCTAGTGTCACACAGATCCCTTGTTCATTTAACCACCTCTCTCCACCCAGTGGCAGGTGCAGCTCAACCTGGATTGTCTCTCAGATTGTTTTTTTCTGAGGCCACCATTTGTACTTAGATCATATAAGGACCTAAATCTGTGTCTAGTGAAGGTCATTAAGCAGTGATTGTGCTCACCTGGGCCACTTGAATGAGCATTTGACTCCGTGTCCCCAGCCTGTCACGTTCAGCTTCACTGATGTTTTCTTACTTTTTTTTTTCTGAAAGATCCATAGGACGAGGCTTTTTCTCATGCTCTGAGGAAGGAGCCATAAAGTACCCACAGCCTTTCTCAATAAACCCCTGATAATTTGCCTCACAGCAAAGAGGAGGGGTGTCTGCTGTAATTGGCAGCTGATGAGCTGATCAGCGTGAGGCATCGTGGGCACTCAGTGGGGATAAAGCTGCTCGCACCAGGTAGAGGAGAGTGTGAGGTTTCTGCCTGAAGGGGAGAGGAGTATTCTAACTCTTCCGGAGACACGGGGGAGATGCTTCCTAAATCAGCGTGAGGCTCAGGAGGGCTGGGAGATGCTCCTGGTTGCCTTCCTGAAGCCCCCTGGGGAGCTGTGCTGGATGTTTTGCCTTTTGTACCCAGCTCCTGACTTGGCTGCACCGTTCCAGTGCTGCTTTTGGAGGGCGGCTGCTGCTGCCTGGCTACGGCACCGCGTGCAGCTCCGAGGGCACCGGGGGATCCCAAAGGGAGCAGCTCAGCGGGTACTCGCTGTACCACAATGGCTTTCAGACGCTTAAGGGTTTAAAGATGTTCTGGGGAGATGTTTTTCCTGCTTTTTCTCCGGCGCTGGGTTTCTTTCTCCTCTTCAGTGGCGCAGTGTCACGTTTGTTGCTGCCCTCTCTAATTAGCCCTAGTGCCTGTGCGATCCCGCCGGTGCCGGGGGCTGTGCCAGTGTCATCAGGATGCACAGTGTAGGATGATTGCTCTCAGTTGCCCCTGTGGGGGTTGCCGTGCTCCCTCTCACTAAGGGGGCTTTGGTTTTGCAGGGTGAAATAATTAAACAGCTCTTCAGGCAGGCAGTTCTTCCAGGAAAGCCTCTGGGAAGGGGAATTACTGTCACAGGCTGGGCTGCCCTATGGGGATGGTCTCTGCAAGCAGGGTGGGTGTCTCCCAGCAGACAGCATCAGTCTTCCCTGCTGGGTCTCACTTAAAGACGGGAGCATAGTTGGGAAGGAGAGAGAGACTGATCCACGTTCTCCAGTAGAAAGTATTCCTAATTATTGTTTTACTTTTCTTACTGCTGAAAATAGGGTAATTAAGTAGGCTGTGTGGGGCAGGAGGTGCCCACACTAGGTTGTGTATATTATGATAATAGAAGGTGTTTTACAAAATACAGTTCCCAGGATGCTGTAATTACAAAAAGTTCTTTTTTAAAAAAGCTTATACATACATCCCTGGTAAATAGCCCTTCCAAGCAAGGACTAGACACCCAGAACAAAATGACAGCAGTGGTATGCAGATTGCCTGAAGATGTTTTGTTTTCCAGTTATCAGCAGACAAAATTCAGGCTAACAGCACAAGGCAACCCCTGGATTCTGTGTCTCTCCAAATAGGTTTGTTCATCCCAGAGCCACTGCAGGCCAAGTGCCTCCCTGAGCCCTACAGCATGCTGTGACATGGGATGTGGTAGCAGGGTATGGAGGCTGTGGCACTCCAGTGGGGTCAGTCCTCTGTAAGGCTTGAGAGGTGCCACTGCTGGGAAATGGCCCCAGCCAGGGCAGTCAGCTTGGTGACAGCTGGGTGGGGAAATTGGTGCCTCACCTCACTCAGGAGGGTTTCTCATCACCTGGACTCTCCTCATGGAGCCCTGGGAGGACTCATCTCCTGTCTCTTGCTGTCTTTGTCTGTGTGTCTTGCTCTGCTTCCAGGGGGAGAGAGGCATGCCAGGGCTGCCAGGAAGACATGGCTCTAAGGTACCTTGTAACCAGAGGAGTGACCCTTGTCTGCCTGATCTCACCCTTAGCACTTGACTGCCCCTGATGCACAGGCATTTGTGTGTGTCTGTGAGTCAGTGACTGTCTTCAGCTGAATTATTTATGCTTCTAAATTGCAAAATACAGGGCCTAATTAATGAATGCAGTGGTGGGCAAGAAGTGTTTTACAGAGCAAATGGCATGCCCAGTCTGATGCTGACTTGCAACATCAGGCTCTTAATGCCTTAGGCCAGTGAGAGCAGCCAGTTGCTGATATTTGAGGGGAATTGGTGTTTTGCAAATTGGGTTCCCAGGTGACCACTGCAGGTGTGTGTTAGCCCAGCTGGGATAAGCAGGGCTGCCCAAGTGGGAACCTGGACTAATGCAGTGATGAATCAGGGTCAGTGTGTGAGCAGCCCTGCATGTCTGTGGATTGCAGTTCAAGGGTAAATACTAGAAAATAACATGGTCTGCATTCACTGCTGTTCAAAGGCTGAAAAATGTGCAACAGGCATCCCAAGGCTCTGCAGGGCCTAACCAAAGGCACTTACTGCACGTTATCCCTTTCGTGACTCTAGCCCGTATGTGCTAAAACCTACTGACCCTGTGACAATCTGGAATGCTTTTCTCCCCCATTTGTTGCATAGAATCCCTGATCTCCATCTTCTGTCCTTGTGTTTTTTAGCTTTTGTCCCCGATTTCTGTTTCAGAAAGCTGAGAGGTATGATCCTGCTGCTCTCTGGCTCCCCACTTCTCCTTGTTTGAACTTTTCCAAGCTTTTTTCACTTTGAACTTGGCTCCCAGTCCTCCTCACTGCCTCATGTGCTACATCCCAACCCCTTCTATTTCCCAACTTCTAACACCGCTCCACTCCTTCCCCTCTCCTTAGTTATCCTTCATATTTGCTTTTTTAACTGGTCCTTTTCTAACCAGGACCTAACTAATGCTAACACAGGGGATACAGAGATTTCAGAGAGGACAGCCTGCTTTTTGCATCAGCCCTGTTGAGGGAAATGTGACGGTCCCTGTGGGAGCAGCTGCCTCCTGAGGCTCCGAGGCCCCTGTCTCAGGTGGCAGGGCAGCCTGCACTCCACAGTCCCATGGCAGTGCCTTGCTCTGCACTGCAGAATGACACCTGAATTGCAGTGCTTGGAAGTCTGGTTTTTCCCCTAAGGTGTCTGGCTTCAGAGCTCTCCTGGAAACATTTTACTGCAGGGTTTGTCTTCTGTGATAAAATCAGACTGAGGGGGAATACCAAGGCCAAGGCTCTGGCGTATGAGCCGGCCTTGCTCAGGATGCTTGAGCTGAGGTATCTGGGCTCAAGCCTTGAAGTGGGGGTTTGGTCCTTGGTCTGTCTTTGCATTCCTCAGTTATTTGACACTGTTCTGCTTGTTGGCCTTTGCTTCACTTGCAGGACTAAAACCAGGGGCGGTGGGGGTGGAAATCCATTTGTCTTGACCGGGTTGTGCTCACGGTGCCTGCCTTTGGAAGAGCTTTCTGGAGCCCAGAGCCACTGCCATAGGTGGACGGCTGCTCAGGGAATGAGGACGTGTGCTGTGTGCTGTTACAGCATTACTTCTGAGTTGTGGAAAGGAAAAGATGTGGATTTTTGCATTTTTAGTTCCACCTGGCTGATACTGTTTCGTCTTAAAAAATGTACATCCGATTAGTTTCAAACAAGGCGTTGCTGTCTTTCCTCTCTCTGCCAGGGCGCTCCTGGGATGGCCGCCGCAGGGATGAAGGTCAGTCTTGCGCTGCGATGCCCTGAGTTGGGCACGGGCTGGAGCTGGGAGAGCGCAAGGCGCTAGAAAATGGTCGGACAGCTCCCACTGATGGGGAATATCAGAACTGCCGTGCCTTTGGCAGAGGTAGCAGACCTGCCTCCAGCCTCACCCCTGCTACCCGGCAGCGAGTCTGGTGAGCTCGTATCAGCACAGCCTCCCCCAGCTGCACCCGCAGCGTTGCTCTGCTCCTGTGAAAGCAGAGCAAGGAGTGGCAAATTCCTCTGTGCCAGCACATGAGTCTTGTCTTGCTGTGCTCTTTTGTATCTGGCAAACATCTGCAAGTACTGCAAGGTGGTTACTCCATTCTATGAAAGCCCTGAGTCTGAGGCTTGGTGGTTTCTTATGGCAGCCTGGGAGCTGGCTAATGAAGATAAAAGAAGTTCCAGGCACAAAAATACACAACTGAAGCACTCTCGTGCCCTTACTTACCAGCTCAAGGCCCCCACTGATGAATGTTCTTTTCTCCACTCTGGTAGCTCTAGGAGGATTTGTACTCTCTCCTCCTGGTTTTTCACTCTATTTTCCTGTCTCTTTCTCACCAGGGCGAGCCTGGGACTCCAGGAGAAAAGGTACTCTCAGAAGGTTTTGCTCTGAGCCTGTACTTCTGGTTGCTTTGTGTATTTTTCCCCTCCCTGACAGAGCTGAGGAATGTCTGTGTACTTCCCAGTGCCCAAATCCAGGCCCTAATGGCACCTGCCACTCTAAGCAAAATGGTAGTAGGGTACAGTGATACCGAGAGAGAGAGGGACACGCTGCAAATATCTCCATCCTCCTGCTCATGTCTGTGTCAATGGGAATCCCTTCCAGCTGCCTTCCTCCTTTCCTCCCTACTCCACAGGCGACGCAGGGCACGCTTTGCTTAGGAAGCAGGTTCCCTCTGCCCCTTCCCTTGTCCCCCTTGTGCCTCCCAGTACTGTGCCCCCAAAAGCCTTCCCATGTCCCTGCAGAGGGCTGTCCCCATCTCAGTGTAGCGTGCCCTGGTGTGAGTTCCCGAGGCAGGCGTGGTGCCCCAGTGCCCCGTCCCTCTCCGTGCCGGGGCAGCCGGCTTGGTTTCGGAGCAGCTGGCCCCTCTTGTTTGAGGCTGGCTGGGTTATGTTACAGCATGTGACAGCCGTATAACAGACACGTTCTCTGTCTCTTTTCTTCCCCACGAAGGGAGATTCTGGAGTCCCAGGGAGGATGGGCCCCCCAGGTTTGCCAGGGAAGAGGGGGCAGCGGGTAGGACATCGCGTGTTTGGGCTGGGTGTCCTGGCAGCGCTGCGCTGTGTTCCTGCGAGCGGGAGCTGCCGGGAGCCTGCCGTGTGCTGCATTACTGTGCTTGTGGGGGATTATGTGTCCTTTGCTGGCTCTTGCCCCCTTGGTGAAGTGTGTTTGCGTGTTCCCTGTGCAGGAGGTGGGGGCTGGTGGCAGGCAGGGCAGCATGAGATGCCTGGGATGTAGTCTTGTCCCGGGAACGATTAAGGACAGTGCCGCATCTCTTGACTCCAGAAATAACACCCTAAACAGGGATTCAGTAATCTGACCTCCTTCCTCAAGAAATCCACTGCTTTGCAGCCTAGCTCTGGCAGCACAGGATGTTTTCAGTAGTCCTTATGGACACGTGTGTTCAAAACGGTCCTTGAATGAAAAGCGGGATACCAAGGCAGAATCAGGGATCCACAGAGCCCTGGGACAGGATTAAGAATTATATTTTTACAAAAACCTTCAATGCCAAAGCTTTTCCTTGGGTATGAGGTCCTGAAAATGTTTTCCTTCTTTCCAGGGAGAGAAGCATTAATTTAGCAATGTGCATGCTCTGGCAGGGAAAGCAGGCTGGGGTGGGGGGAGGGGCTTACAGGTGTCTGGAAGCCAAATTACCTTGGAGAAAGGGGTCACTGCACTCTAGAATTGCCTGACAAAAAGATTGCTGCTAGTAGATGATTTTCCAGGGAGCCACCAGTGCATGTCTGTTTCTGGAGCATTGATGCAAGTCCCCTGCATGTCAGATGCGTGCCCCTGAGCTCTGATGAGAAGCACCAGCCTCTGCAGGCCAGCAGCATGGCTCCAGGAGAGAGCTGGGCACCTGTGGGGGGAAAGAGGGTTTAAATTGCTCTGTATAATCTGTACAAGTTGCAGAGTCTTGGAGCTGTGGGCATAGTGGCTAAGAACACGCCTTGCCCTGGTGATGCATTTGAAACATCTCTTCAGGGTAACAGAAACCTCCAATATCTCTCTCTGCCCTGGCAAAATGCAGACTCCCAAACAGGACACTGGACCTGGAAACCATGGGTTTAGCAGCTGGGTGGAATGGTCTGAAGAGAACTTAACTTCAACATGAAGACCAGTAATTGTTCTCCAATATTCAAAATATGGTGCAGGTGTCATGGTGAACTGAGCAAAGTCACTTCACCAAGGGAATGCTGGATGCTCTCCATTGCTCACTGCCCATGGCATGCTCCATGGTGCCTCACACAGCTCAGCCTGCAGCTCTCCAGGCATCATCTTACACCATCAGCTGCTGTCTTTGCCATTTTTGCCACTCCTGTCTTCAGTGCTTTCATGACCACTGCGTGTCCCAGAGCTTGGCTGCCAGCTGAGATGCTGCACCGCTTGGGTTTGTTTGAGAGCATGATGAGTCTGGGATTTGGAGCTAGGGAAGAGGAGCAGGGCATGGAGGAAGCCCTGCACTCCAACTAAAATTCACCCTGGGCACCACCTTCTGTGGGCATATGGGTCAGGGAAAGCCTGTGCAGAAGAAGTGACCGGGAAAAGTGTTTAGCAGACCAGAGGGATAAGGGAGATGCACAGGGGGGACCCTGGATCCCTTTTGCACTCACCTTCCTTTGGAGAGAAATGGCAATGATGTGCAGAGATAGTCAAAAGGATGGGCAAAAACATGTCATGTCTTGAGCTGGTACTGCTCAAGGAGGATGCCTTGTCTGTGCCCAAAATAAAATCCCTAGGGAAGGGAAGGAGGGTGTGAAACCAGGAGCAGCTCACCCTTTTGCTGCTCCTCCAGGATGGAGAGCCTGCAGAGCCAGCCTTGACTGTGTCTGTTTTGCTAACAGGGTGAGAAGGGACGAGCTGGTGACCCTGGGCTTCCTGGACTTCCTGGCCCAAAGGTTTGTCTCTTTCCTGAATATTTTTTTTTTTTTTTTCCTGATGGGGCCACTCTCACCCCTTTTCCTCCCTCCTGTGCACAGCTCACACATTCTTAGCTGACTGGCAGTGTGTTCTGCACTGCTCAGCTGAGTGTCATCTTCAGACAGGGATGTGAGGGAGGCACACAAAAGATGCCTTTTTGTAGGAACTGCATGCCCTCATGCAGTGAGGGGGAGGTTGAAGTCCTGGGAGCAGGAGAACAGAATAGTGTGCCAGTAGTTCCTCTTTAAAAGCATGACCTCAGATGTAACGTGGCATTTCAGCCTCCCTCCTGCTCCAAGATCCATGGATGATGAGGAGATGGGCTTTTGGGGAGCTGCACTGCTGTGCTCTGAGTTGGAGGAGTAGCTTTGTGCTCAGAGAGACCCAGGGCAGGTCAGATAAAGCTAAGCCCTGAAACTGCCTTTTCCCCTGTGCACAGAGATTTTCAGATAGAAATCACACCTTTCAAATCAGAGTTGCACAGGGTGCTTTTTCTTTGGGAAAGGGGACAGTGCAGTGAATGCCAGTGGCCATTTCAGGGAGGGATGAGGGTGTAATGGCAAAGCTTTCCTGTTACTGCCTTACTATCTGCTCTGTGCAAAGGACATGGTGTGCAGGGCTGAGTGGCTGATGACTCCAGCTCCAGAGGGAGACATTCCAAAAGAAGCCATCATCAGTGGTTTAATCAGCTCAGTTTCAACAACAGAACACAATGTTCA
Organism: Promerops cafer; assembly: GCA_013398275.1. Taxonomy (NCBI): domain Eukaryota; kingdom Metazoa; phylum Chordata; class Aves; order Passeriformes; family Nectariniidae; genus Promerops; species Promerops cafer. The sequence goes on along the minus strand of VZSE01013088.1, from coordinate 78,335 downwards.
AAGGGAGGCTGGGGGATGAGGCCTGTCCACAGGCAGCCTTGTGTTGCCCTGTGCAGCTGAAGGGATGAGCGTGGCTGTGGCTGCTGGCAGGGCTCCACAAGGACACTCAGGCAGGACCATGCTGTCCTGGTTCCTGGCCAGCTGCTGCCTCTGGAGCAATGCTCTCTGGGCTATCAAGAGTCCAGCTGATGGATCTTGTACTGGCTGTGTCTCTCTAAGCCAGTATTTTGGCAGGTGAAAAGACAGAGGTGCAGAGTCTGAACCGAGACACACGGCTTGTTCTTTGCAAACAGGGAGAGAAGGGAACTGCTGAGAATGCCTTGGTGGGAGCTAAAGGAGAACCTGGCCCTCCAGGTCTGCCCGGACCCCCTGGACCAAAGGTGAGTGATTTTTCCTTCATGGAGTTGTGTGCTGTGAGGGACTGCAGCCAGCACAAGGTGTATAGGAAGGAGCAAAGGTTGTATTGATCTGTGCCCACCTCTGATTACCTGCTGGAGGGATATGGGGTTCTACAGAGTGTTTTAGTACTGTTGTTCTATATGCTGCAGTGAGAGAGTTTGTGAACTGTTTTTGGAAGGTAAATACTCTTCTTGTGCTCAAATAACTCAACTCTAGGCTCTGTCAGAAACCAGTCTGAACACCCTCTCTTCACTGGGTGGAACACAAGGGTGCCTGGTGGGCAGTTGTGGCAGGAGATTTGGGCTACCTGAGGAGAAGGGAGCACAGGAGGGGTGCTTGGCTGGTGCAGTTCTGCAGTTCTTCCTCCTAGAAATGCGAAGCCAGCAGTGAAGTTGCACCTTCTCAACACAATACAAACCCACCCCTTTCCTTTTCTCTTCCTGTCAGGGAGAAGCTGGTGACGTTGGTCAGCCTGGTGCTGCAGGATCACAGGGAGAAAAGGTACACAGCACTTTTGCACAGCCCAGCTCCGAGTTCTGAGGTTCAGTAGCTGCAGATTTGTTCCTATGTGTACTTAGCTGAGAAGGAGAATTTTAAATCAAACTGTCTAGCCCATACTGTTTCAGAGGACCAGCAGAATGTGATTCCTGGAGTTCAAGAAAGTGGAGGGACAAGCTTTGCTAACGCTGTGATCTTCCTGTTTCAGGGGGAGCGTGGTTCACCGGGAGACCAGGGACCCATGGGCCCAAGGGTAGGTGTTCCTTCACTAACAACGAGTCTTGGCCCTTCAGAGGGGTCTAAGGATAGTGGGACCACACTGACAGTCCAGACTGGGTCTTGCTGTCACTAAAAGTACTCATAGATGGGCAGTGGCTAAGTTTGAGATGGGCTGTTTCTCCACTCTACACCCTCCCTCCTGCATTAAAGGAAAAAATTCTCCCAGCCCATCTCAGCATGGCTCATTCATAGGAGGAGGTGGGTTTGGACATCCCAGTCTGGACTCAGGCCCTTGACCTACCAGCAAAGGGCAACAAGAGGGTGGGTGCATGCACACTTCTAACAATTGGTCAGACAATCCAGTTCCTGGATTCTGGCCTCAACTTCACCTCTTCCCAGCCTGCCAGCTTTGCTGGTCGTGACATGGTGATCTGAGCTGGGCTGGCTACAATTCTGTAGAATCTCTTGCACTGCAGAGGCTTTCTTTAATAAATGAAAAACTGGACACTTGTGAAATGGGTCCCTCTGAGGTGCCTTGTTCAGAGTGAACCACAGCTCTGAGCACCCCAAGGGAAGGGCAATCCCAGCCCCTGGCTGAAGACCTGGTATTTTGCAGGGCCCCAAAGGAGAGCCTGGGAAAGATGAAATGATGGACTACGATGGGAACATCAGTGAAGCTCTCCAGGTGAGCAGCTGCCCTCCTGTCCTGTGAGGTGGCTGCTGGATGCTTTGCTATTTCCCAAGGGATACAGACAGGGAACGGTGTAGATCTGCTTCCTCAGCAGTAGCAGAAAAGGGAAGCATTGGTTGTGCCATAGTGCCCTTCATCCCACAGCTCACTGCGTGCAGTGTTTTGGTAAATACTGTGCACCTGGGGTGGTGTATTGACACCAGTGGACATAGCTGTCACATGAATGCCCGTGGGAGTGGCCCACAGTGTGGGGTGGGTGGTGAATAAAGTCACCAAAGCTTCCTCACAAGCGTGTGCGGATGAAGCGCAGTGAGCGAGTGGCTGTGCCCAGCTCTGGGCTGGCCTGGGCTCCACTGGGAAAATGGAGAAATTGTAGAATAACAGCTCTGTGGGACATGGAGTGAGTTTTTACTTTTGGTTTTTGTTTTGTTTTTACCTCTTGTTAATTTTGTGAGCTCCTTACTCATTTGGGCCGGTGTAACATTAGTGGAGAACAAGCCAGCTCCAGGAGAAAGCTTAGTTTTCCAATGGCTGTTTTCTTTTTTAATTTTATTTTTTTTCACTTTTTTTTCCTAGGAAATACGGACTTTGGCCTTGATGGTGAGTTCCTGTCCATGCTGTGGGGTTTTACACAAGTAGCCATATGTCCATCCTAAGCAGATGGCCTGACAATTTAGGTGCAGCTAAAACACTTGGCCTTTGCCATTGGGAGCTAAAGCTGGGGCAGCTGACAGCTGAAAGAAGAGCTCATCTTGCCTTCTGATCTTGGCACTTGAATTCTAATCAGGGCTTTTATCTCTCTGCTTTAAGAGGTCATACATGCTGCTCAGAACAGGGAGTGCTCAGAAGGAGCAGGGAAGAGCAACTCTCGGGGCTCTCCATTGCTTATCTTCCCAACAAAATGTGATTTTAGGAATCCCTTAGAATATTCTTCTATGACTTCCACTTAAACTTATGAGAGGCATTTGGTTTCAAAACACGAAAATACCAACCTTGTTGATAATATGAAAATAATTTTTTTCTTTATCTAGGGACCCCCAGGACGTCCAGGTGTGGCTGGACCTCCAGGGCCACCAGGACAGAAGGTACTGTCTCAGTTCAGCACTTGTGGACCTTAGGGAAACACAGGAGTGGCCCAGAATTCCCACCCACAGCTCTTCCCAGTGCTCCTGTATTTCCTGTCCAGCACTATCAGACTGTCCTGCTGTCCTCTGCCACTCCTCCTCACACACAATATCCTGAAAATCTCTTTTCCCACAATGATAATGCCTAATCTGAAAGATCCTTTCTACTTGCCCTTCCCTTCAGGAAGCAGCTTGTGGGAACCAAACTGTGGGATTGTGTTGGTTGGGGGACTACATGACTGCACTGGAGCTGTGAGCTGGCAGTCAGGATCAACAACATTGGGGAAATTCTCAGGCAGTCACATAATGTAATGTTTCAACAGGGATTTCCATGGGTTTTTGTGTAGGTTGTTTTGGTTTTGTCTTGTGTTTTTTTTTGTTTTCTTTTGTTTTTTTTAATTCTACGACTGCAGAAAAACCCAGGGGTTTCCATGCTTTATTTTTGGTGGTTACAGGAAAAGAACCTGTATTTTTCATGCTTTTTTTTTTCCCTGTGAGTAGTCTGCACAGGCTATTTCTGCAATGCCTGCCCTTTTTCATCACAGTGCCCCACAGGAGGAGTCAGAATAGCTGCTTTCAAACTGCCAAAGTAACAATTCTGTGTTTCAGGGTGAAATTGGCTTGCCAGGTCCTCCAGGCCACGATGGAGAAAAGGTAAGGCATGATGCTCTTCCCTGCAGAGGTCTTACCTGGAGTCATTTCTGTCACTAACATCACAGAGTTGCTTTTCCCACGAGGGAAGAAAGTATTTTGCTTCACAAAAAAGAGCACTAATGGTTTGTCAGTGTCCTAACATTTGTTATGGCAAGGCTACTTTGTCCTGTCTCCAAAGGGCATAGCCACGAGGGAAAGGATGAGCAGTACAAGGGGCTCTGGGCCAGGCAGGAGTAGCCTTGCTCTATCTGTAAATGTTTCACTTTATGTCATGCAAATTTCATCTAGGGACCACGTGGCAAGCCTGGAGAAATGGGCCCCCCTGGCCCTCACGGACTGCCAGGAAAGGATGGACCTCCTGGAATAAAGGGAGAGCCAGGCCACGTCGGGGTCAGAGGAGAAAAGGGTGATAAGGGAGAGCCAGGACAAGCGGGCTCACCGGTGAGTAAATCAAAGCCTCTCCAAGTCCTGGTGGCTACCCAGCTTATGGGGCAAGGCCCCAGGACTCCTCACATGCCTCAGAGCCCCTGCCAGGTGGGTGCTGCTGTGTGAAGTGGCACAGTATGGGAGATCCTGGCTTCCCGGCACATGTGTTGTCCTCTTGCTGGAGTGGCTGTCCCCAGGTGCCTGCCCTGCTCCCTGGGCACCGTGTCCCTTCCTCAGCTTGCTGCCTGGTGTCTTGCTGGCACTGAAACGCTGCTGGAAGCCAGAAGGTCTGACTGTGAGCCCCGAGGCTGAGGCACCAGCACACCCCCTCCTGGGAGGGCAGCTGCATGGGGTAACCCCTCCCAACCCAGCCACTAACTGGGGCAGAGTGCCCAGCCTCCCAGCTTCAGTCTGTCACAGCTTCTGTGTCCCCAGCACTGCTCAGGGGGGTTTATGCAATGACTTCCTGCCTCTCTATGGGATTACCAGGATGAAACTCCTGCTGGCTCAACAGCTGGCTGTGGGGAGTGATTCCTAGCATGGACTCCAGCAAACTGCATAACCCTGAGCAGAACTTGGAGGCAGGAAAGCAGTACCCCATCCCCACTCTGGGGACTGGTACATCCACAGTGACAGGAGGATGTTCAGCCATTTTCCCCTCCACTTTCAATGCTAGTGAAGCCCTGTATCTGCCTGGATACTTGGTGGATGTCCAGGGTTTTCAGAGTACTCTTGGGATGACCAGAGCCAGTCTTGGCTCTTGCACTGATATTTTATATGTCTCTGCCTGACTAAGTCGTGCAAAACTCCACAAATCTTTCTTGATCTATAGGGTCTAGATGGCCCCACTGGAGAGAAAGGCGAACGAGGTGACCAAGGGATACCAGGACCATCAGGATTGCCAGGGCCCATTGGACTTCCTGGATTGACAGTAAGAATGGAAAAGGCTGCTCTTTCCTGCTTGGTAAAGAGAAAATAGCATAGAGCAGCACATGAGAGCTCATTTCCCAAAATGCTGAGTATCCTGGGAGCCTCAGAGCCCTACCCCTTTGCTAGGTGTCACAGAACGTCCATCAGGCCCCCAGCAGCAGACAGGGACCGTGAGACATGGTCTGTTCCCACTTCTCCTGGGGGAGCTGCTGCTTGCCAGCACATGGGTGGTTCACAGGCAGCTTCAATGGAGGGAGACTGCAGAGCGCAGCCGGTGGTGAGGGGTCTGCTGTTGTGTGCAGGGAGAGAAGGGTGAGCCTGGGGAGCGTGGAGACTCAGGAAGTCCTGGAGAATCGGTAGGTTACTGCTCCCGTGCTCCTCCGTCATCTCCGCCCTAGGGGAGGGCTGTCGGGCAGCAGTGCTGCTGGAAACTGGCACATCCCCCTCTGGTGACACGCCTTGGCTGAGGACAGCAAGCCTCACGCTGGGGGGCTGGGTCACCAGCCACCTCTGGCTCTCGATGCCCTCCTTTCCCTGACACAAGAACAATCTGTCTCACAACCACTGATCAGTAAGGAATCTAGGGAAGAACAGATCTTGGAAAGTGTAACAGATACTTCCCTCAGCATTTGCAGTAAATGATTTCCTGGCAATTATTTGCATGTGTATATATACACATGTACTTTCTTTTTTTTTTTCAAAAAGTTTTGATGTTCTTGAATTTGCCTGTTCTCCCCTCAAAGCTCACCCCTAGCTTTGGAGTGCCCTGCAGCAAGGAGTCCCACAGGCTATTGACATGTGTGGAGCCAGACACCTTCTTTCCTATCTTTTACTCTTTGACCCTATGCCTCCTTGTAGGAATGGTGGTAGAGTAGTGGAAGTGGACCTTTCTTTGGAAAAAACCTCACTGCTTTCCCTCCTCATAAATATTGGCAACTTTTGCATAGTCCTGAGTCCTGCTGCTGCTTCCCAGCCACTCAGTCCTGGATTGCTGCTGCTTCCTAATGCAGTCCTTATGGGGAGTCCAGGTTTCCCAGCCTGGTAGAGGAGCTCTGCTGCACCCTGTGTCCTGTCTCCCCTCTGAGCAGCCCCACTTTGCCCCTGAGGGCAGCACAGTGATGGTGACTTCTCTTGCATTGCTTTCCAGATGTCTGGGCCCCCGGGACCCCAAGGCCCTCCAGGACCTCCAGTAAGTTTGAGTCATTCACCTGAGGAGCAAGGCACTGGGAATGGGATTAGAGCAGGCAGTGGCTGGGGAGGATTTCTTGTGGAGAAGACAGCCAGAACCACTGTGGTGTTGAAATGGGAACATGCTTAGTATCACTTCCAAAGTCAGAGCTACAGTGGGCTGGGAGGGCAAAGAAAGAAGGTTTTGTTAGTCTGAGATGAAAGGGAAGACAGTAGCGAGATGGGATGGATGGGATTAAAGGGATCAACTGCAGAAATTGTCTTAATAGCACACCTGGCCTCCTGCCAGGGTGTGCTTGGCAAGAGGCTCCTCATTAGAGAGGAGAACAGTACATGAAGTGCCCATTACACAAATGAAGAGGCCTTTAGGCCCCAGAAAGTAAAACTCTTGTACTGCACGCTTAACTGGGATACCTGGAGTTTAAAGCCCATCCTGAAACATTACTTACATCTTGTCTCTCCTCCCAAAAACAGGGTCTGCAGGGCCTTCCAGGACCCAAGGTAAGAGTACAAAGTATTACATTCTGAAATGTAACAAAAGCTGTCCCAGGTGCTAGAATTCCCTTTGGTAACAACTTTCTAGCGTTCAGGTGGAACTTTTCTTCTGTCTTGGTAAGAGAATAAATCCCTCTGGATATTTTCTTGAAGGAAACGGATTAGCAGCTCTCATTTTAGGACCCAGAAAAATGGTCATTCCCTCCAGCTTTCACCCAGAGAAGTGGGAATTCACTGGTCTGTGGAATTCTGCCCATGAGAACACAGTTGAAATCTTTGTCTGGAGGGTGGAGGTCTGTACAGTGGGATGAATAGTCTGCCACACAGACCTAAGGAACTGAGCTCTAGCTAAAACTTAAAATTACCCTGTAATTTTACATTACCTTTACATTCCACTGTAAAGCACTCAAGAACTTCACTGTCCTTGGTGGTGAGAATCTTTCTAATCTCCATCTAAATGCTCAGCCTGCACCACTGGCCTGCCCACTGTAAAACAGCTCCTACCCAAAAAATAATGGAGTGGAAATGTTCAAGGAGAGCTGCATCTTTCTGGTGACATTCTGGGCAAAGATTGGAAAATGTGCAAAGTGTCTTAATTCTTCTGATTATCCATAGTATTTGGCCACCAGCATTGTTTGGGCACTAAAAGGGATGTATATATTTTAAAAAGCCTTATGAACAGGAATGAGGAAGAAAAAAGTTTTGGGTTACATTTTGAATTTAAGGGAAAGGAGTGTTTTGTTTAATATTGCTTTATAGCTTATAACACAGAATTTTTAAAATACAGCTGGGAAAAGAATGCTGAATTTTTTTTTTCTGAAATGTTGAAACTGATGCCTTAGAATTTACAAAAGTCTTTCCAAACATTACTTCTGTGTGATTTTTCTCCAAGGCTTGTAGACACCTGTCATTCACTTCCAGTGGATCCACATCTTAAACCCACCGTATCAGATAACTTCTGGTTATTTATATTTATATATAAATATATATACAGCACCAACAGCAGGGAGAGCAGCACCGGAGTGAGCTCAGCTCTCCTCTGAACATCTTTACCCACAGGGCCTGAGTCTGCTCTTATTGCCACTGAGTTAAAACAGGTGCTCACACAGGGGTAATTTGAATGACAGTGGTTTTGTTCAAATCAGGCTGAGAATTGGGCTGAAGCATTGCTCTGCTGCCTCTTGCATTCCCTCTGCTATCCGGCGCTCTCTGAAGGGAGGAATGTTTGTTATATAAGTGCTGTTATGGTGGGTTTATTTTCTGCTCCATCCTTCCTTCAGGGGGAAGCAGGGATTGATGGAGTGAAAGGAGAGAAGGGTGCCCAGGGTGAAAAAGGAGACAGAGGGCCACTGGGATTACCCGTAAGTATCCAGGAAGCAAGCAGCACTTTGTGAGCCAAACTTAATATCAGCTGTAAAAAGATCCATCAATAGGAGACGCACGTGGGGATTTGGTATGTAAAGTCAGAGAAAGAGATGGCCTATAAATAACTGTGCCTTTGCTTTCTAAACCCAAAGCCTCAATTTCTGTACTGAGCCTTCAACTTCTAGATCTATTGAATAGATCAGTGATCACTTTATTTTTTCCTGCTTCTGGCAGGACTGGGAAAAACAAGCAGTAGCTTTCCTGGGGGTTCTCTGCACTTTGGGGAAGACCAGAAACATAAGCCAGAGATGTGGAAAGAGAAATGCCTTCCCCAGCCATTTGTCTCCTGGGCTAAGCTTTGTACAAAACTTAATGCAACCAGCTTCTTTGATAGCTGAAACATTCCTGTCCCTTCTGCCATGGAATCAGTGCTCCCCCTGACCCAGCGTGTCCCTGCTGTGTGTGAACTGGATTCCCTTAGCCTGGTGTTAGAGCCCTGCTTGGCTTAGCGAGAGGAATTGGGGCACAGTGTATTGTAGAGAAGTTGCAGGAGCTTTAGATACAAACCTAGTGATGAGTTGGTGGTAACAGTCCCACCCAGTTGTCCCACCAGCCCCCAAGTTCTCTCATCATAAAAAGCACTGGTAGACCTTGCCCCTTCCCCAAATGTTCTGGAACGAACACTGCAGAGTGCATCTCATGTACTGTGTGGCTTTGTTGTCCTGTGTTCGACCACCCAGATCCCTTGTCCCTGACTTTGGCTGAAATGTGCGTGTCTTTGTTTGTAAAATGTTTTCCTCCTTTAGTTGTGCTGAACTGTAGTTCCCTTCTAGAGCTTGAATGAATCCCCTCTAACTCCAGGTGCTCGAAGGAGCCCAGCATGAGTACATTCCCTGGGGCTCCAGGCAGAGCCAGTGGGGAGAAAGGGGTGCTTTTGGAAGGCTCAAAGGCAAGGGGTTGTGCCTCAGTGAAGCAGTGAGAAGTCAGAACTCAATCCCCTGAGAAAAGCAAATGGAAGTTTTCTGTGTAAATGGTTATTCCCTCAAGCCTGTGGGGTATCTGGACCAGGGAAGGAGGTGACAATCTGAGCAGAAGATGCCCCAGCAATTATCCCAACAACTCATCTTTGTGGCAGGGAATGTGCTAGCTGCTTCTCCTACAGCAGTGAGCCCCATGGGGGTTTGCCCATCACTCTTCCTGAGCTGTGGAGGTGGGAAGACTGGCTCAGAAGGGTCCTCTTAGGAATGTTTTGTTTGGATCCACAATATCAGCTGGCCAACCAGGAAGCACAGTTCATAAGATCAGATACTGTGGAACTTGTGTCCTTCTTCAGAGCCACTGAACTCTCTTCATAAGCTTTTCCACGCCTGATCCAGTGGATCTTCAGCCTGCCAAACAAAACGCAGTGCCGAGCAGGTTCTGAAATATTTCGGACTGTAAAATCCTGAAGCTGGATCTGCTGCCTTTTTCTCTGACTTGGGGCTTGACATCATGCTGGAATTCCAGTCCTGATTGTCTGCAGTAGCCTTGGGTTTCTCCACGGCTGACAGGGTGAGGAGTTTGTAATGCTCTAGTGAAGGAGAACTCAGTATTTGGTACTTACATCCTTCCACAGCTTTCCCTCCCAGCCGCTGTCTGAGACAAGCCACTGGGCTTGATGGGCCTTGGGCAGAACCACTGCTAGGTCTGATGGATGAGGAAATTCAGGGCAAGAGCTGAGCAGACAGCAGAGTGCCACTCGATCTCAGTCTGGTGTAAATCTGCTCTGGTGACACAGGGAGATGAGCCACCTGTTCCATAAGCCCCCAAACAACTGCATGTGGAGTGGAGCAAGCCTGCAGCTGACCTGGTGGGCACCACAAGCCCTGGGTTTCTTGGTAGCAACTTCAACAGCTGATGGTTCTGCACTGCCTGTAAATGCCTTGGTGGTGACCAGTGGCCTCTGAGCCTTGTGTCTCACCTGTGTTGCCCAGCCTGCCACAAAGGCAATGCAGATTCCAGCTCCACGGTCACATTGTCCTTTTCACCAGCTGTCATGGAACAGCTGCTTCCCTGGGAGTTTTCCTGGTGGCATTGAGAGAGGGAAATTGGCACTCTTAAGAGGATCCAAAAGTTGCAGGTCAACGTTGTATGTATTCAGTGTTTCTATGTTTTTGTTGGTTTGCTTGTGCCATCACCTTTCCTTGAGATCTTAATTTTTGTTAATTGCAAGCATATGTTTGTCTCAAGTCACTGCTTTACTCACCTCTCCCCTCCCCTCTCCTTTCCCCTCACCCTCCTCCCCTCTCCTCTGCCTTGTTTTTGTGAACCCTCCCCACCTGTCCAGGGTGCTTCAGGTTTAGACGGCAGGCCTGGACCACCGGTGAGTTCCGTTTCTGTTACCCCACGTTCGTCCTCCCCAGTATCGTGACTCGTTCTGTGTCTTCCACCCAAGTCTTGTTTACACCAGGAATAATCTTACTTTTACCAAAGCAGGCTTGGGAGGGGGTTAAACTTAAAATGATGAGTGATGTCACACACTTGTCTTCTTTGATGCTACAAGTCTGGATCCTGGGATCACAGCCTACTTGTTCCACTCTGTCTCAGGAACAAGAGGAATGAAACCCCTGCATGATTCCATGATGCTCTGTTCTCCTATCCTCTTTATCCTGAGGGATCTCCAACCTGACATTCTCCATGAGACAGGAGAGGGACTCATCATCAGGAACTGTAGTCACAGGACAAGGGGGAGTGGCTTCAAAATGAAAGATTGAGTAGGTTTAGATTGGATATTAGGAAAAAGTTCTTTACTGTGAGGCACTGGCACAGGTAGCCCAGAGAAGCTGTGGCTGCCCCTCCCCTGGAAGTATTCAAGGCCAGATTGGACAGGGCTTGAAGCAACCTGCTCTAGTGTCCCTATTCATGGGAGGGGGTTGGAATGAGGTGATCTTTAAGGGCCCTGCCGACCCCAAACCATTCTCTGATTCTAAGTAATGCCAACCTGGTTCTGCAAACCACTCTACTATTCTTGGATAACAGCTGTTAAATAACGGCCAAGTATTTCTATCCCTCTTGGGAAATCACAGATCACCCATGTACAGTCCATTTGGCTATTTAAAAATGAAAAGCAATTTCTCCTCCTCGGTGTAGCTGGGAATAAGTTCAGCTGCTCTGACTTTTGAAGAGAATCTGAGTGGCAGCTTATACAGTCACTTCTTTGGGGAAACTGTAGATAAAATTTTGTAGACATGCAGGGGAGATTTCAATGTATTACTTAGCACTAAATGATGCAGAAGTGAAGGCAATTAAGATTTTCATGATTGCACAAATCTAAGGAGAGCCTGATCTCTTCCTTTGCCATGCTGAACTTGTGTGCTGCACAAGCTACTCCTCAACTTGTACTCTGCAGATCTTGGCTTCTCTGAAAAACTCTCCTGACCCACATGAGCCATCCTGCTCTCATCAGAAGGGTTACTTTAGTGACTAAGGATTGCGGAATGACATTAAAAAGTGCAAGACCCTTTGCTTTAAGGGTTTTAGAAAAAGACTCTCCTATTTGGGAAGCTTGCTCCTTGGTTCTTCCTAGGAGTCAGGTAATGTGCCTCAAAAGTATCCCTTTATCATGGCTCCATGAGGGAATTGTAGACCCATACCTGTGTGGTTCAAGGAGTCTGAGCTGGAGGTGCTGGAATCCTGTTCTTAGCCAGAGGAGCTATTACTGAACCACCAACATTAAAGATCACTTTGATTAATTTCCCAGAGGCCAGGCGAGTCTCAGGAGCACCAGCAAGGAGGTTTGGTGTGCTGGTGGGAGATGGGCTCTGTGCCAGAGGGTTAGGAAAAACACTGGGTTTTCCTGTCAGCGTGACTGGGAGCCTGGAATGGCAAAGAGGGAGCAGAGGGACTGGAGGACACCCCTCCCAGCTCACATCTGTGCCTGTACACGCCTGCATTCAGGGCTGCAGCTTGGGGTCTGTCAGCTTGCATGAACCCCTGACCCAGCGCTTCCCATCTCGCTCAACTACGCTGACTCGGGGAGGGGGTAAAGGAAATCAGGAAATAAGCAAAAAGAAAAGTGAATTGCTTATCATGTGTGTAAATGGCCTTTATTCTGCTACAGCTTTCAGCCTTGTCTGGTATAAACTAGCAAGAAAGAACTCGTGCTTGTGGAGCTGGTAGAAATGCCTGCTGAAATAATTGTCAAGAGAGAGCTTCAGAATTAAAAATGAGGCTCTGTACAGTGGTGCTGGTGTGATCTAACATAGCAGTTCCCATGTTCTTCAAATTGCCTTACCAACTACTTCAAACCCATCTCCACCAACACTGAAAGCTGTAGTGGTGCTAGGTGCCTTCCACCACCAGCCTGTCCTTCCAAGCTGTGCTTTTCCTAAGGGAGCAGCAGTGTCTGCTGGCTTTAAGGAGGCCCTGGAATAAAAGCTTCCTGATGTGTTTTCCTTCCTACAACTGCAGGGTATTCCAGGACCAATTGGGGTTTCGGGACCAGCAGGACCAAAAGGAGAAAGGGTGAGTTTGCTTCAGAACTGATGGATGCTCTGTAACTTCTCTGAAGATACAACAGCTCTGAGGGACAGAGGAGCTCTAGGCTTTTTCAGAGCCCTCTCCTTGTGCATACAAGAGCCTCAGCTGGGCCTCTTTGGTGCTTGAGTATCTCATCCTTGGGGGTTTTCAGGTGCTTTTTATTCTATGGTGCTCTGCTGCCTGTTTGTACTAAAATAGGAATGTGAACAGTTTCTACTCTTTTGTATCCATTTCAGGGCAGTAAAGGAGATCCTGGAGTTGCAGGACCAATGGGGCCAGCAGGACTTCCTGTAAGTATGGGAATCCTGGGGATTTCTCTCTGGAGCCTGTCTCCCTGCTGTGGTTGTGACAGCTGAGGATGCTGCTGTAATACAGTGCTTGCAGTCACAGCTGGGTTAGGTGTAACTCAAATTGCAAGATTTTGTTCACTATGGGAGTGACAGAAAAAGCTGAGTAGCTTCAGAGCAGACTCTGAGTGATGTGGAGCAGGCTGAAAGGAAACTCTTATTTCACCTTGGTCCTTGAACTACCCAAAGAAGCTGTGTAGGACTCCCAGTATTTGTCTCTTATCCAAAATGCTGCTTTTGAGCAGCTCCCTTAACCTTTCACAGCCTGGGTGCCTGCCTCCTGCCTGTCTGAGAGAGCCCTGTCTTGTCATTGCAGGGACAAAAGCTGCCTTCAGTGAGGTTAATTCCACTGTCTGGAATTGCTTTTGGCAAAATGGGGCCAGTGTTGGTGCTGTGGTCTAATGCAGTCATGGAGCAGCTTTGTTGTTTAACACGAAAAAGGAAGTTTGTTGCATGGTCATAACTAATTTGTTTCTTATCTGAAGGGTCCATAGGGTAGGTAGTAGTGGTGTTACCACCTGAGCCAGCAGAGGGGCTGCCCAGCTGCCTGCCTTCCTAATTTCCCTGGAGCAGGATCTCCCCAGAGGCAAGAGATGATAACTGGACAGTGTCTCACATGACAAAGCAAACCCTGTAACACACAGGGCAGAAAAGAAATGGAGATTTTTTTTTTCCAGACCCTCCTCAGGGTCTGAGGTTAGTGCTGACTCTGGGATTGGCTTTTAAGCTCAGCTAACTACCTACCCTGGATGGTCTGATGGAGGTGAAGAGGAGGTTGCCTGTTGGAAGAGTTTTGTTTATTTTTCACATAGTCATTTGTGAATCAAAATCCTGAGCACACATTCCTCTCTTTAGTGGGAATATGGTGAAATCTGCTTGTTTTAAAATATTTTTTCTATGTTGGTGCATTTCAGGGTTTACAAGGTCTACCTGGTGACAAGGGAGTCCGGGTAAGTTACCAGGCAAACTCCTTGTATTTAATTGCTAACAGCTGTACTCAGTGACAGCCCAGTTAACTCCTGAGCACCTGTAGCAGCCAGCATGTGTTTGTGTGCCAGACCTTCATCCAAGTGACTTTACACACCTGTGTTTTAGAAGGTGATACCCGTAGCTCATTCCATCAGCTGGAACATTGTGCTACATCTCTCCAAAGGCTGTAGGAGGGATTTTCTAATTTTTCATTGTGGTCACACCTCTGTTCTAACTGAAGCACAGGACTTGAGTTAGGCCAACATGGTGTGCTTTAGGAAATCTGCTTATCTAGTTACTGATGTGTATAGGGATTCCTGGGACATTTAGCTGAGGTGCAGCCAGCAAATCTTATTTCAGTACTTCTAAATCGCCCCTGAAGCATGAAAAAGAAGGTTGTCTTCTAGCAAGCAATCCTGCAGAGAATTTGAAAGATGGAAATTTTGAAAAGATAAATTAAATTTGCCTGTCTTGAAGAATCAGGGCTGAAGTCTCCTCAGGCATTGTCCTGATGTGATGGTGAAGAGCTGGGTCAAGCCCAGTTACAGGAATGGCAGCTTTCCCGTTGTACCACCTGTGTTATCAAAAGATGAACATTGCTAAGGAATGTGTGTTCAGATGCTCCTTCTTTTTCATCAGGTTTTCTTGCCTGTTAAGGCTTTGAATCTGAATATTTTTGATAAAAATATTTCGGAGCTATGGTTGGATATAATTTATATTTAGAAATATAAATTACTTTTGGATTTGAGTCTGTAATATTACAATTGTATAAATGTCAAGCAGTTCAATACAGTACAAGTGTATGTAGACACACCTTTTATTCATAAGACTCTGGCATCACCTAAATTTATCTGGAGGTGTAATTTTTTATAGTGCATGTGCTCATGTGATGATTTCATTATATGGATTTGCTTTTGATGTACATTGAGTGTTCTCTGTCCTCTATCTGCAATGGATTTCTGACCTTGCTCTGCACAGAAAGGGCAGCTTTGGACAGCACGAGCCAACTGGCATCTTAAACTAGGGGAGAAAGGTTCAAGTTTTGTAGAAGCACCAAAGTTCTCCCCTTTTTTAATCATTGCATTTCTGGCTTTGCTTCTTAACTTTCTCTTCACTTTTGTTTTGCTTGTGTGGCTTTTAAAAAAAATGTCATTTTTAATTCCTAGACTTTTTCAGCTGGTTTTTGAACTGAGTGTCTTAGTTAAAAGAGGGATCTTTCATTAGCTTTGATTGGATGGGATTTCTCTGGGCTCTGGCATAAAAGCAAGTGAAAACTGGGAAGAAATTGCAACTCCTTGTAGATGATGAGCTGGAAAGCACAAGTGGGGAGTTTTGCTGGCCCCTTGAAGCATTGCATGCACTCTGCCTCACTGCAGCCCATGGTTTGCAATGGAAAAGTGTGAGAAACTCGGGAGTGTAAATGGGCAAGTGCAGTATTTTAGGGGTCCCTAGAAAATACCCATTTTGCCACTGAGCCTTTGTAAAGGGATTTCCCCTTACTCTGAAGTCCCAGTTTGCCAAAATCCTCTCTTTTCCTCTATGCTTTTTAAATCCCAGGAATGCTCCTGCTGCTCTCTGCTTGGAGCAGGAGATCAGCATAGCTGTGCCTGGGGTTGTGGCACTAATGGCAGTGGGAACAGGCAGCATTTTGTGTAATCCAGCTGAAAAAGTGTGAACCCTGAACTTGTCCTGCTGTTGTTTTAATGCTGGAGGGGGGTTTGTGTTTGTGCATCTTCCTCGCTCCTACAGGTCCACCTTTGTCCCCTTTATCCCTTCCTCCTCTTCCACCTTTCTTCCTGGTTCCTTCCTCCAGAGCAACCCATGCTGCATTTTTCCTGGATTATCCTCTCCATTGCAGTGCTTGGTTCTGGGTGACTTCTCCTCATTGCCTCTCCTCTCCCATCCATTTCTCTTGCCAGCTTTGGGTTTAACACTTTTTTTTTAAAAGAAGCAGCAGCCTGTGCTGTCTGACTTTATCCCTTAATTCCTTTAACACTCCCCACAAGGACCCTAAGTGCAGCAGCCCCTTCCCCCTGTTTCATGCTCAGCAGCTTTGAGAATTTCCTGTTACACAGAAGGATTTGGTATGGATGTCACTGGCAAATACCACACTATGCCCTGCCTTGTGCTGCCAGTTAAAGATCAGGGACCAGTCGCTGCCCTGTGGCTGTGCTGCCTAGGACTACTCCCTAGTCTAACAGGTTTTTTGGGAGGGCACTACTCAGAGCATCCCAAAGGACAGCCAGACTGTGCAGACTCAGAGCTGAGTACCCTTCATTCACTGGCTGACAGTTCCCTGAGTGAGACTTTCTTTAAGAATGGGAATTCAGAGGGGTTAAAAAAAGCATCTCAGTGCTATCCCAGAGCTCCAGTGGAGGAGGGACCTTCCCAGCCAGCTGGAGATGGAGATAAGGTGGCACACTGCTGGCCAGAGGGGTGGTTTCCCCTCCTGTGTGTCTGGGGTCAGCCAGTTCTCCAAGGTGCCCCTCTGTGATGTATGGAAAGCCTCGAGGAGTGGTGTGAGGATCCCTTTGATGCCGAGCCCTCACAGTCTGTCAGTGTGGGACTGCAGCCACAGCCACAGTGTTTATGCAGCTCAGTAACAGATCAGCAGCTCCATACATTGATCTGCACATCTCAGAAGGAGATTTATTTTTAAATGTTTCCTAAATGTTTATCCTTTTTTAAACTGTCGCTGACATTTGTTTGAAATGGATGATCCTAAAGCTCTTGTGTATTCTTTTTTTCTTGGACTAAACTATTATTTACAGGGGGAGAGGGGCAAGAAAGGCTCTAGAGGGTCTAAAGGGGATAAGGGAGACCAAGGAGCACCTGGATTAGATGCACCCTGTCCGTTGGTATGTCCTGTTTCATCAAATGTATTGTTTTAAGATGTGTTGATGGGGAAGACAGAAGGAAATCATAACAGAAATAATGGTCTTGCAAAAGTACAGCATTCAGATCAGGCCCAGCTGCGTTCCCACCACGGCCTGTGGCAAAGCTGTGGGACCAACTGATCCTCTGAGAGATCAGGCAGCTGAGTGACCATGGTTATGTTCCTTCCTCTTCCAGACCTCACAAAGGTTTGGGTCCCCGGGGTGTCCCATGTGCTGGGAGCTCAGGGCTTTCTCCACTGTGGAGAGAGCCCTGGTTCCTTTGCTGCTGGTTACAGCTCTTCTCTGGAGATGCTCGATGGGATCAGATCTACGTGACAGCAAAACTGGAATGCTGGTTTCCTTGCCTTGGAATAACAGCCAGCTGATGTGATGGCCTGAGAGCACACAGGGCACTTGAGCTGCACTACCCAGAGGGAAAACAAGTCTCAGTTATCCTAAATGGGATGTGTTTCTGTCAAAACAGATTGGCTATAAGTCTAGGCAAATGAATAAATACAGGAATATGTGTACATTTTTATCTAAATTCATATGGTGCATCAAACGCTGCCAAAAATCTGCTAGCAGTGCCACAAATTCCAGGAGTACCTGGAGATCATGGTTTTAGAAATCCAGCTGCTGGGTTTCTCAGTGCGGATCGGAGGAAGGGATGGTTTTGGAATGGAGGAAACGCCATGCCCATCCTCGGCTTTAGCTCAGAGAAGCATCTCCTGGCACATAGATGACAGGAAACCAGAAAGGAAACTGCTCCTGCAGCTGATGCAGACACAGCTCACTGCAGTCAGAGGTCTGTGCTGGGTGTGCAGCTGAGTGCCCTGTGCCAGTCCCAGCGGGGACTCGGCCTCTCCTCCTGGGACCTGGAGCTGGCTGGCACTGACTGAAATAACGATAGTGGTTGATTTCATAAACAGGGCCTCCGAGGTTTTAAAGGCGAGAAGGGTGAGCCGGGGTTACCTGGGCTGGACGGCCTGGATGCCCCATGCCCATTGGTATGGTGTACCTTCCCTTTCCTGCATGCTCGTTTGCTTTCTGGCTCTTGTGCTATTTTCCGATCCCCCCAAACAGCTGCATACCCTAGAAAACACCTGGCAGATCCTTCCTTACCTGTCTGCATTCTCCCTCCCTCTCATTGCTGCTGTCAGAACCAGGCCCTTCCCTTCATTCTGATTCCCAACTGCTATCAGCAGTATTTCGTGGCATGAGAAAAAATAGAGTTGGAATGTGGTTTTATTTACAACTGCTTCACTTCTTCCTTTGCCTTCGCTTTGACAATTTCCAGTAAACCAATGTATGCAGACCCAGCTCTGCACTGGCTTGGCTTCCTCACAAGGAGTTGCAGTGCTTGTGTCCTTCATTAATTCTATTTTTAAGTGCTTGTGTGTGTTGGGCACAGCCTGACATGGTTCCATATGACCTCAGTCACCCCATCCATGAAGATGACTGAAAATAATAGTTACCCCATTAGTAAGCCCATGTGAAATATATAATTGGGGACATTTAACCTCCCTGCTGGATAATTCCTATTTATGACTCTCCCCAAAAGTCCAAATTGTACACATAGCATCCAAAAAACTTAAATTTAGAATTGCCTGTTTCCCAATATCCATCTTATTCAAGTGATCAAATGAGTATTCTATTAGTGCCTGATCTAGCCCAACTGTTGTAGTACAAAAGTACTCAGAAACACTTAACCCCAAACTGATTTCTTAGTATTCCGAAAAGGTCACCAATTTATTAATTTTCTCTGAGTTTTCTGGAGATGCAGCACTCAGGTGCTGTTTTTGTTCTTTGAGACAGTCTCAACATCTCCATAATAAAGAAGCTTGTACTCCCCTGCCCATCCAGCCCTGTTTGGCATGACAAGGTTTGCTTGAGGTTGGTCCTTCTAAGCTTTACGCTCACTTCAGGATGTTTGATGCCATCTACATGGGGGATGGGATATTGTTAGTTCAACTGCTGGGAAAATGCATCCCAAAGCAAAAAGCCACATTTAGTTTAAAAGGTTCTCCTAGTTTCTTGAGGGGGAAAAAAAAAAAGCCATGAAATTGCCATTAAAAGCCTTTGTTATTTGAGCTTTGTGAAGAGCTAACATCATTTTCCTTCCAGTGTTCCCTCCTTTGGGCTCTGCCATTGCCTCTTTGGGGCAGTGACCACTGGTAAAGTCTCAGTTGCTGCTCTGTAGATTCTGGGTAGTAGAAACTTCTTCCAGTCCCACGGGTGAAACCATACCTGCCCAAACAGTGCACAAAGGAGGAAGACCACAGAGCCATGTGTTTTGTCTCCCAATGATTGTAGCTAGGTTTCTACGGAGTAACTTCTGAGTAAGGCACCTAATTTCACAGGTGCAAGGGTTCCACCAGAGCCCTGGCAGACGACCTTTCTGGTTTTGTCACTGCTCCCAGTGAGGATTCACCCCACATGGCCATATTAGAGCTCACGCTTCTTTTCATACCTATTTTCATTAAGGGAAACTTGCCAGAAGATCTGATGAAATATGGATGCTGTTATTTTTTATACATGGTGTTCTGGCATGCAAGCTAGCTTGGGAACGTGAATAAGCATGTTTTTTGATCCAACTAGGTTAAAAGCTTGGCATCCAGCTGACACATCCATGTGTGTAGCTTATGGAGGCTGTGAGCTAACTCTCTGCACATCTGAGATATGTGGAAGGAGATCCTTGGTACTAATAAGCATGTCATGTTTCCGTTCTCGGCACATTGGCCCGCAACAAACACTTCCTTGTGACCCTGGTCTTCCTTTGATCCTTAAGCTGTGGCTCCCATTCCTTCATACACCTAACTTCCCATCTCTTCCTGCCATGCACTATACCAGTCATCCCTATCACCACCAGTGTACCAATGGGAATACCACAGTTTACCCAGTAAATAACTTGTAATTCCGTATTTCCAGATAGTTGGGGGAAGGCGAGGAAACAGCACAAGGAGACCAAAGTCCAAAAAATGCATTTGAAAAGCAATATTGTTATAACACCACAGCAATGTTCAGTATATCAGCCCCCTGGAAGTGCATCTCCAGTAAATAGTTCATTCCTCAATTTATTACTGTGCATTTGCTTTTCTGTTTGTATTTTTTTGGGGTTTCCTGGGGAATAGTGGTAGACCATGAATCTGCCATGTGCACACAGCACAAGAATTCAACTTTTTGTGTCACAGATATATTTCCTTACACCTGACTCTATTTGCTGCTCCAGAGCTCCTTAGCACTGGTGTCATATCTAGCCCATCAAAGAGGGCAGCACAGGGTTGAAATGAATGGCAGTCATTTACAAAAGCATTTCCCAGCCATGGAGCCCAAGACATCACGGTTGCAGAAGTGCCAGGGGATTTTCAGAGAGATCCCACTGATGTTATTGAAGCCAAAGTCCCTTTTCAGAGAGTCAGCTGAGACATCCAGAACCAGCAGAGGGGCTGCCCAGCTGCCTGCCTTCCTAATTTCCCTGGAGCAGGATCTCCCCAGAGGCAAGAGATGATAACTGGACAGTGTCTCACATGACAAAGCAAACCCTTTAACACACAGGACAGAAAAGAAATGGAGATTTTTCCAGACCCTCCTCAGGGTCTGAGGTTAGTGCTGACTCTGGGATTGGCTTTTAAGCTCAGTGTTACAGAGCTAAGCCTGAGGACACAGAGCAGCCACCTCTCACTTCCCACTGCCAGCCCCTGGTAGTGTTTATCTGGCTGAGTTGGACCTCCTGTGTTCCTTCTCTTCTTCCTTCAAGGAAGCCTGGATAGACTCCTTTCTTCTTAGGGGAGAGTGGTTCTCGGGTACATAAGTCCCTTGCACAGCCTGCAGGCATTTCCCCTCTTCACCCCAGCCCCTGCTTCAGGCTGCACTGGTTCTGCCAGCCAGAAGTCTGGGTCATCTGAAGGATGAGGAATATCTCTCAGACTATTCCTCCAGCCCTGGTTCAAACTGTTTGTTGCAGTAGCAGTTAACCCATGCCTTCCTTTCTCCATCTCTGTACTACTTTCTGTGTCCTAAACTGTTATTTCATCCGTCTTTTTCACAGGGGGAGGATGGCCTTCCAGTTCAAGGCTGCTGGAATAAGGTACAGTAATCTTGGAAATGTTGCTGTGCTGAGTTGGCAGTGCCACAGGTCCTGCTAATGTTTTTCCCTGAATCTGGCTAAGGGCAGAAGAGGTGTGGATGCATGGATGGGATTTCCAGGACTCTATCCCAGAAAAGTGGCAACCAAAACTCCTCCTTACTTGTATATCACAGTTCAGCTCTGTGGGCTACAAAGGGGAGAACTGTATCTGTGGCCTTTGAGCTGCCTGGCCCCAAAGTGCTCTACTCCTTGCACAAAGATGAGATTTCCACCTGGATTCTCTCAGACGCCCCCGCACTCCCCGGGGTCTGGCCCACCTTCAGTGCCTGCTGTGGGGGTTAATGCCAGGTGCTCAAGCCTCACTGGGAGGAAGAGGGGGGAGGCAGAGTCAGCCCGGGATGAATCTCCTGCCCTCACTTTGCCATGTGGAGAGGTGGAAGGGGTCCCTGCTGAGATCCATCCCTGCTGCTTTTCCTCCTGGAGAACCCAGAGCCAGCATCCCTAACAGTGTCCTTCCCCCCATGCGGTGGTCCTTCCCCCTGTGAGCTGTCACTAACACTTGTTTATTGTTTTCTTTTGCAGTGATGATTTAACCCTGGACTGACCTGTGTGTGTTACTGTACATAGAATATTTATTTTTATACGGTGTTCTTCTCTGAAATGCCAAAAGTTATGCATTTTTACAAATTATCAAAAAGTGGCATATTTTTTTGTACAGAAAATACTAGATCTCCCTTTTTCCCCATTTGTCAGTTCTCTGTATGGTTTTATGTCTGCATTATGCTTGTTTTGTCATGGAGTACAGCTGTAATATTTACATGATACTTGTGCACACATGATGAATATAGGAACTTAATAAATTATTGCATTAAAAGTGCCCAAAGGAACTGCCCTGTATAGATTTAAAAGTAATTTTCATTTTTCAAGCTGGATCATTCAAGAATATTTCAAAATATTATGTATTTTTTATTAAAGTGAAATATTAACACCTCTGTTGTGATGAATTAAAGCGTTACTGAAAAACCTCAGAGTAGTCCCCGTGCACTGGGAATGTAGAGACACCATGATTTATAGTTATCCTCCCATGAGCTGGAATTGCCCTCATGAAAACGAGCCCTGGTTGGCAAGAAATTCGAATCCCTTTCTGAATTGTAGGCTTTCAAGCAGCTTAATTAAAGCCTTATTTAAAATTAAGCATAACGAAGCATACCTTGATATCCTAACAAATGTTTGTAAAATCAATCCGTGTGGCTTTTTGAAATGTTAACCAAAGGTCTCACGCAAATTTGCAATGTGTAATTATCATTTGCATATGCACATCTTAATTATCCTTCCTGACCTACCTTTGTTGATGTCTCAAGTCTAAACTACCCAGAGAGGAAGACACTACCAGACTGAAAGGAACATGTCAGTGTGCTTTCCTTAGGATGTGAGGGAAAAGTGGAAGCCTAAATCTATTCCCTTAAGCACGTCCACTTGCCTTGGCCCTTCACGTAGGGGGCAAAGGCAGTGGGCAATGCAGGAATCTCAGTGGGAATCTACCAGTATTTAATGATCCCAAAAGACAAACACAAGTGATGATTTATTAGTGAGACTGATCACTGAAGTCCTGCTCTTTGCATGATGCTGCCACTCCAACAGGAATTTGGCTCCTCCTGGCTACAGCTGTGCCAGTGGAAGGGGTCACCACCATGATCCTCCCTATACTCAACTATTCATCTGTTCACAAACTATTAATCAGTTATTTTTCCAGCTGGTTCCATGCAGCTTTTTAGCACCATCATAATAAAGTAACAGAGGAAGGGATGTAGTTCCCTTGTGCCCAGGGAAAGGCCTGCTGGGGACTGCCCAAGGAACCCAGCCCAGCCTCTGACTGCTGCAATCCATCTGTCACCTCGCCTTTTCACAAATGTATTGAACTTCATCTGAAAACCAGGGAGTTTTCCACTGTCCCTTGTCCTTTCCCTCCCCGCCCTGCAGGCTGTTCTGACTCCAGTGCTCTTGCAGTTAGGAAACTCCTCGCAACTTTCAACCTAAACTAATTCGTGGTATTTACAACCATTTGTTCTCATGCTAACATTGTCCTTGGGATGAAACGCTTCCATGCATGATGTTTTCATGAGATGCTTGGTGTACTGGAGCTGAAATGGCACAGAAAGAAAATGAACCGCGGAGCACTGAGGGATTCTCCCTGGTTTTCTCAGTAATAGATGTCGGTAATATAAGCCCCAGCTCCCTGTTAGAAGGCTTTGCAGCTGTGAAGCGGGGCTAATTGGAACAGCTAATGTTCCAATTGTGTTTTAATTGCACACCTGTTCAAGCAGTTACTAAAGACCCAGCCGAGTGTACTCCTCGTGCTTTGGGTTTGGAAGGTTGTAGTAGCAGCAGTAGTGAGTTCCTGCTCTGATCTTGAAGCATTAAGCTGCAAGGTAGGATGCCTGAATGCTTCAGTCCCTTCTAAAATTCCTGGCTATTCTTAATCCTTAAAAACACAGAGATCCCTAGGAAAAGCTGCCAATGCTTCCTGGTCCCTTTGGTCTATGTGGCATGGTTTTTGTGTAGCTGGTTTTTGTGATTGCACTGCATGGGATTGTTGCTGGTTGTTTTTATCTAATACAAGAGCAGAGCAAGTGCATGTCTGTTACCTTGTCCTGACACAGCTCCTGAAAGGTTAAGGACTCTCGAGGTGATGCTATACCTGTTTTATTTCTTGGGCTGTTTTTTGACTGCTATATTTGTGAGAAAGCTCTTGCCTGAGGTGTGAGGGATCTTGAAGTGAAATTGCCAGAACTCTTGAAAGTACCTGACTTGGGGCAGCAAAGACTTACCTGCTACTGGGACAATGTGTAGGGTACCCACTCATTTTTAAAGGTTGGAAAAACGGTGACAAATGTTCCCTGTGGCTGTGGCAGATTATAGTCTGGGATTTTAATTGAAGTACTAGATAACCATTTTGGATTGCTGTTCTACAGCCCCAATACTGATCCAATCTCATCAGCTGTTGGGGATAGACAAGAGGGCTCAAATCAGTGATACCACACTGACCTGCTGCTCTTCCCAAACCTAAGCTCCTTACATATCAAAAGAAACCCAAGCGGGGCAGCTGGGTTTATACCACCCTGAGTGTGGCAATTTAGTTTCAGGCTCTGTCCCTACTAAAACCTGTTACCAGGCTGCTGTTGCTGTGGGTTCCTGTCAATTCTGCCTGTCTGAAACCTTTTGTCTGCCACTTCAAGGGTCAAACTCCTTGGCTGATAGCCAGAAAGTGAGTCTGAGGGTGGAGAAGCTTGGGAAATGGCAGCAGAGTGAAAGAAGGAGGACCTTCCTGAAGATTTGCTGGAGATGTTTTGCAAGTTCCCTCCCTGGAGCTTGGGAAGAGTTCCTCAGCAGTGCACCAGGAATGTGTGCCCAGATGCTGGGGCTGCGGGAGCTCGGCGTGCCAGCGCTTTCTACTTTGCTTTCTGTTTTCTCCCAGAGGCCAGTGGCAGGGGTTGAGAATGGCACCATTTATATTCTTTTTCTTTGGTCATTTTCACTTGATTCTACTATTGTGGTCAGACTCTTCAGATGACAAATTGGGCTCATTTTCCAGCAGCAGCTACATAAATGAGTGCAAGACATAGACAATATTTCTGGGAGGGGATCCTTTGATCCAAGAAAGAAACCCTTCTAGAACAATTCTCTTTAGAAAAGCAGAGAAACCCCCGTGTTCAGTTCAGAGTGCTGCTCAGAGAGGATGTGATAACACTTTTTGCTACCATTTCTGGTTACCAGGTGACAAACTTCCACCTGTATCATTGATGATTCCATCCTTAACCTTTTCATCACAAACTTTCTTCTCCCGTTTAATTATAAGGAAATGACATTGGTTTGTTTGGTTTTTTAAAAACCATACTGGATTCTGAAGGCATGAAATATGTTGTCAGAAGAGACAAATGTGGAATGTGGAAAAAGTCTGGTTTCACTGACTAATTCCTTTGCTTCCTGTACTTGTGCTTTGGTCTCCACTGCACCCTCTGGATGTACTTTGTTTGGAGCCCTCCAGAAATGTTTTCTGCTGGCCCATTAAGGCCCTTTTGTGGGTACATCTTCACAGATGTACATCCAAATGGAAAAGAAGGATCACAAAGGTTCAATTCCACTCTTATGTTTTAATATGTTCGCTAAAGGGAAATAAGGATTTGGCAAAGTGCTGAGGGATTCAGAGGACATTTCCCAGCTGCCTGAAGGGCAGAATATTCAATCCTGGATACTTCTACCAGCTGCCATGCAAACCTGGCATCCTTTACTCAGCCCCCACTGCTGAAGGTTAACATGTAAGCTCAAGTGTCTTTCCACCACAGCTCTTGCAATTTATTTTAAAAAAACCCGAAGTTAAAATAAGTGTGTATCTTTTGAATGTGACAAAACATCTCTGCTTCCCTGAGTGCATTGGGAATCCTGTTTGCCCAAGTACTAAACCACATATTTAACTTTGAGGGAGTGATTCCTGCTGGCCTAAATGATGCATTTGCACATTGAAATACTTTGGTGAGCCAGGGCCATTGTTATTAGAGCTAATGAATGATATTATCTCAATCATTAGACAGATCCAAGTGCAAAGCAATTCACATTACAGCTGGGGAGAAAGTGCTGATTTCAAGCTCAAAGGGATGCCATTAACCCAGAGCAATCCCAGATTCAAACACTCTCTGTCAGCACAAGTGGAATCATTCTGATCTTCTGATAAGGACACCTGCACTTGACATCCATCCCCTCTCTCCAGTGCACAGAAAGTCTACTGTTAAAATAAGTCCAGGTTTGCAAATATTGGGGGAGAAGTCCTACTTTCAGGTTCATCTGAAGAATTGCAGATTTTTTTCTTGAGGTTTCTAACAGATATGTTCAGGAAATAGAGTAGCGGGTAAAGAAATTGTTTCATTTTGGAACCAGGCTGGTGGAAAGACTAATTTATTTTATTTGTATTTTTTTTTATTTTTAATTTTTTGGGGTGGGCGGAGGGAGAACCTGACCAGAACTGCAGGCGGTAGGTGTGCATTTTTCCTTCTTTTTTTAATTAAAACCATTCTATATATAGTTTGATAATGTTACTTTCACTTTTTGTTAATGATTTTTGGGGGCAATTGGTTTGCTCTATTCTGTTTTCTTTTAGGTGTATTTTTAATGGGCTTTTGGAATAAGTGCATAGGAGTTCCTCACCCTAAATGTCCTAAGGACATTGCTGTCATGTTTCTTCTCCCCAAGTTCAGTAGTGAAAAGGTGCTTTCTATTGCAAACCCTTTTTTAGTGGGGATAAACATATCCCCAAAGGCCACACCTAGGGACCAGGTGCCAGTGACCTCTCCCAGACAAAACGCTCCCTCCACAACTCTTCATTTGCTTTTACAAAGATTGAAAGGGCTATGTCAGGGACCAGCCGATTGGAAATGGTCTCTTCCCACCTTAGGTGATCTGTCTGAAAGCAGTGAAGTCTGGCAAGAGTCACTGTGTCCTCTTCAGCAGCGTTCTACAGCCTGAAATAGCAGGCTTGGCTAGAAAGAGCTGAAAAATTAAATGAGGAAGATGTTTATTTGAAGATGGCAAGTTCTTGGAGAGTACCTGCTCAAGTATTATTGTCTGTTGCTCTTGTTTTCCCTCCTCTGAATCCAGCAGCACACTCAGGTTCAAGCTTAGCTTTAGCTTGTGCTTCACCCTGAGCCTATGTGCAAATGCTTTGCTGGATGAAGGTCTCCCCTTCTTTTACACTTTGGGTTTTTTCTTCCCTTCCCCTCTTTTTGTCCCTATATCTTCAGATGTCTTTGATCCAGACAAAATAACTGCTTTCTTTTCTGCGTTTTCAGAAAATCTCTGTTGGTCACGTTTTGATGATTTTCCACTCACTGTTATTATCTACCCCTCCTGCTATCCTCCCTCCCTCCCTCCTTGCAAGCCTTCTTTGGTAAACATTTTGGTCTGATGAGAATATTGTGACAAAACATGAATTAAGATTGTAGATGTTCGTGATTTATTTTAGACTTCTAAAGCTTTTACTGTTTAAAAGGCAGCAAGGGCAGTGTAGTTTTGTAGCTTTCTTACAATTTTGTTTGTTCTTTTTTAAATGAAGTTAGAATATTGCAGATTTTTTGCCAAGAAAATCCTGCTAAACTTTTGTTTTTCCTGCAAAACATGAATTTGTTGAACTGCTGTTTCAAAGCTTAGTAAGTTAAATACTAATGGCAGGTAAGAGAGGACTGATTGTGGGGCTTGTGGAGTGCAACTTACACTATTGCTTTCCATGGTATGCGGTTTGTCAGTCTCTTGTCTCCAGTGGGGGTTTGCTGGGAGTGTGAAATTCCATTTTGTGATAATTCCATTGTTTTTTCACAGTCATGTTTCAAAATATTGCTTCAGTAAATCATCCCTTTTGTTCTCCTGCAAAGATTTGCTTTTACCCTGATGTTGCACCCAGTAGTGCCACAGACTGAGCAGTTTCCCCCTTTTTTGGAGCCTTTCAAAGGAAGAATGTTAGCTCCGTAAATTCCACCGCCTTTTCTGGGTGATGTCAGTGAGGAGGAGAGGGAGACACATAGCAGCAAGACTGTGCAGGCCACCATAAGCAGACTCCTCTGAGCCTGGTCCTTCAGCATTCATTCATGACCTGTCCCATTCCCACTCCCTGTGCTCTGTATTCCTGGTTCTCACTCGCCATTACATTTAAGGATGAGCAAACTGCGGCAGAGCATTCACTGTTGTGCTCAGCCCCACCCCAAAAGGGCTGAGATTATCCCCCCGATGAGGGAGGAACGGCCTGACCCCACACCATTCTCGTGGCTTTAGTGATGCTGAATGAGCTCCAGATGTTGAGCAGGGCAGCAATGGGAGGGAGTTCCTCATTTACTGGGACAAAACATGTCTCAGGCTCTCCAGGCTTCCATCACCAGTGGGTGCAGTGAGTGGCTGTGGGGAGGGGTTTCTCTCCATGCTCTGGCTTGGAGGTGGGTGGGCCATCCCCCATCCAGGTGACTTAGCTCCTCCAAAAAGTCACCTTGATCCCCCCTTGGCATTCAGAGTCCTCAGAGCAACAGGAAACACGTCCCTGGTGGCCCTTCCCACACTTGGAATGCTTGTGTCATTGGCACTGCTGCTATTTCTCATCTTTGTGTCACTTGGACACCAAATTCTTTGGTACTGGGGCACTTTCTGTCCAAGATCTGCTCATCAGCCAACACCAGACAAACAGTAATGACCTGCAGGAGAATGATTTCTGAAGCAACTCTGTGTCCTTACATATCTGGCTTCCTTGTATTTTACAAGAGAGATTTTTCCCCTTTGATGGCATAGGATGTAGAATATTTATTGTAGCTGTAGTGAAGTGATGAATTGTGAGTAGACCTTGACAGGGCATTGTTTCTATGTTTCTCTTACAGACACTGATTGATTGAAATGTTTAAATCTGAATACATTTTGTACACTTTTTTTTCCCACGTTGAGCTTTTCAGCCTGTATAATGAATATCCAATGTTATTTGGCATTGAATCATGTATGGGCTGTGTATACTTTTGTGTTACCAGTAATTTTTACTGTCATTATGCTGTTTCTAAGACATTATTTCAACTCCTTTTGACTTAGTTTAGCTACTTGGAATTTTTTGGACTTCCACAGAATTCCACACTAAATTGCTAGAATGAAGAGAACAAAGGGCTGTTCTTTCCCACAAGCTTTTCAACCTCAGTAGGAGCTTCTTCAGCCAAAATGAGCATTTCTTTTTCACTTTTTTCTTGTTAATACGATAGTGCTGATTTGTTTGGTTTTTAATCCTGGGAATTTTGATTTCCATGTTGACCATTCCTAGCAATATTTTACAAAAGCAGACACAGCTGTGCCATAAGCAGTTATACTGATCATAACAGAATTGAAATACTGTAATTATTTGGTGTTTCTTTATAAATATTTTTTCCACTATTAAGTTTTTAAGCAAATTTTTCTCAGTGTGATATAAGATTAAAAAGACACTAAAGGACTAAACACTCAACTTGTACAAGGAAAGGGATTCCAGTAAATGATTTCCATCAGTATGAGTGAAAAATAGCTTAGGAATTTTTATGTCAGAACAAAAGCTGAGTTTCAGTTACACATTTCCTGAGTCCATTAATTAATCCAGTGATTTCAATGAAACCATCCGTGTCCTGGAAACCAGAGATACACTTAAAGAGCCCCCTGAATCCACTCCTCAGTAGTAAATAAAGCTGAGTTTTGTAGAAGTAAAGTGTTGCTTAAATATAGCACCTTTCAAGCACTTCTGTCTTCTTGCAAAAGATGAGAATTCTATATTTAATCACCAAGTACCCATTTATCAGATGAATAAGCGAGTGCCAATATTATCAGAGGTGCTGGTTTATACTGTGATAAAAACTGCTGTGCAGGGCTGTATATTGCTATTTTAATTACCTTACCTTAGTGAGGTATTTACATTAATTATCTACATTAGGAGAACAAATATGTGCGATTTTAGGAGGAAGTTTATTTGGGGAATGTCTTTTTGGATAACTAAAAGTGGATAACTAAAAAACCAGGCAGGAGGTTGGGAAAAATATCTCTGGCTGGAGGGTGGTTGTAATGGTAAACATGACATCATATTGAAAGTGTCATCCCACTGTTCTCCAAGAGGAGTCTGATGAATTCCCCGTGCCTTGTGTTGAAGCTTTACTCCTTTGTGTCAATATTTTAGTGAGGTTTCTATTTTAATTTATAAATTAAATACATACATAGATACCTATTCCAGTACAGTCTGCATTTGTTCCCTACGATGTACATACTTTCTTCTCCTTTTATAAAAATGCCTGTTTACCTGCACATAGTTTGTGTCTTTTGTAAACGACACCACATGCAAATCATAGCTCATAAATTCACTTTCAGGTGAATTCACTTCCCCTTTGGGGGTGGGTTTTAGGTTCCTGTGCTGAGGCAACCACGCCATCTGCTGTTTGCCAGTCTGTGGAACTGGTGGGAAATGGCAATGGATTTAGGAGAGAAACCTCAAAAAGACTGTTACCACTATAAAATTAGATGGCTGGAGAGAGGACGGAGTCCCACCTAGTGCCTGTGCTAAGGGAAAGGCAGCAACATCCGCTGAGCCCTAGCACTGGACACTGGAATCTGCACGGGAGACAGCCTAAAACCTCCCATGGCACAGACAGCAGCTTGCTCTTACAACAGGAACTAATCAACCATAAGTCACAAACCCACACTAATTGTGGAACTGAGAGAGCAAGGGCAAAGAGGGGAGAGACAGACTCTCTCTAGTTATGCCCATGCTAAAATTACTGTAATTTTCAGCTTTGTGTGTTGTCTTTCCTTGGAACTGAAACAACAGGAAGGTGTCCCTCCATCTCTCCCTTCCCTCAGCTTTCGGGTCCGGCCCTTTCCCTCTCCTCCCCTCTCCTGTATGCCTGGGTGCGTTTCTGTGTGAGCCCAATCACCAGTGCAGTGGAGGTGCCTTGGAATGAAAGCGATGGGATAAAAACCCATTAGCTCTGAGTGGCCAGACAGCAGAAGTGTGCTTCAGTCCTGACCTCCTCTGGGTACAGACAGTGAGCTTGGAGTGTGAGGCAAAATCCTCAAAGGACCTGGATGTTTAACAGTGACTGATGCATAAAGTTACATAGGAAAACAAACATGTTTTGATGATCCAGCTTGGAATGGAGCATGTGTTTGAAACTTTGGCTTTTATCATTCTTTAAGGCTTCAAGGTCACTCTTGCTTAATAAAGTGATGGCTCCTGTATATGTATTGCTCTACCCTGGGAGAGTAGTGAAATCTTGCACAATAAATAAATGTTCTGGAGGCTTGCTCTGTCCTGCCTCAGACAAACGTGAGACCCAAAGGTTGGCTTGCTTCAAAACATTTTCATTTATTTATAGGACACAGCCGAGATATTTCTTTTCCTTTAGGGCTCTGCAGTTAGGAGGAAAAATTAGCTAATGAGGTAAGCTGTCTTGTTTTAAATCAAACTCAGGAACAATTATGAAAGCAGACAAACAAGCAGGGCTGTGCTGTCCTTACATGTGAGGCTGCTCTGAAAAGAACTTGGAGCTTAATGGTCCCAGCCAGGGAGACAATGTGCTTGACTTTGCCAGCAGAGAAGAAAGGAAATGTGTGTCACTGCTCCAAACTACACCAGAGGGTGTAACAGCAAAGGGACAGGCATCCTTATCAGCACAGGAATAATCAATCAGATCTAAGACCCCTTTGCAACACGGTGAGAAGTGGGAAGTGTGATCTATTCCGTACAGATCTGGAGGGATATGGAGTTGAGTGACTCGGTGATCAAACGGTCCAATGACACATCGCTGCATCTTTGCTCCTCTGACAAACACAGTTCTGCAAATCCAAACCCAAATCATCGCATCAGGAGTCCCCAGACAAAGAATGTGTCACTTTCTGCAGCAAAAAGCTGTGCTATAGTAAATGCACATTGTTGCAAGTAGTTTTCTTTATGAAATTCACAGGGATAGAGGCTTTTCTGCCTCTTAGCTTGGCAGTGCCTGGTTATCACATTGATCTGTGGCCAAAAGCACCACTCACAAATGTATCGTTTTATCCCTCCAGCTTTCTTCAAACTCAGAGACTGAAATGGGTATTTTAGTAGTTAATGTAAAAATTGCAATCCCTGGGAGGCACAGAGCACCAAGCCAAGAGCAGCAGTCCTCTCCCAAGTCACCACTCAGTTTCCTTAGCTAGAAGTCCTGACCTGCTCTAATTCTTTGGGGAAGCCATTCTACACTCCTGATTCTCACAATTTTCCCTATCCCCTTCTGGCTACTCTTTCTGAGTTGTGGAGAGGGATCCTACAATGTATTCCTCAGCTGAAAACATTGTTATTTTCTGGGGTTTGTTACCTTATTCTTTTTTTCTTCATTCTGAAAGATAGATCTGTAAATCTCCATTAGACAAAAAAAAAAATCATGTTGATTGTGATTAAACATTCAATTGGTATTTTTACTTATATGACTAAGGAATAATTAAGACAATGATCTCTGCAGTCAGCATAGCTGCATTTAAGGATAAGTAACAAGGATTAAAATCTCCTTTTCAAGGATGAAAAGACATCTTTGATATTTTGTTAAGCTAATAAGCTACATTTAACTTTTAGAATCAGTTGGTGTTTGGGGAGGAAAGACTTTTCCCCTTGCTTACACACTGTAGCTAACCTGTGACTGCAGCTAATCAGCCTACATTAAACAACATGTCAGAATCTGACACACACAAAGACTTCAAATTCTGAAGTGTGTGGGATGGTCTAATTTAAGAAAGTACTATTAAAAAAGAGTTCTCCAGAAAGTTAGGATGTAGCTTTTCTGGCTTCTTTAGCCCATTGTACCCAATCTACTGGCATAACAAGCACATAAGCAATATGAAAGGTGGAGGAAGGGTTTAAAAATGGCTAAAAAAATGGGGAAAATAATGCATTACAGAAATACAGATTAGTTGCAGAACTCGGTTGTGACAGCTGTTCTCTATGACCACAGTATAGACACACATGAACTTTGATTGTTTTTGGTTATCCTAATGTCAGGGCAATGCTTACACTGATTTGATCAAGTTCCCTGGATTATATACACACATGAAACAGAGCTTTTGGAGTACTTGGCATTCCTGTCCTGCCAAGATGACCCTGAACACCTGCCAGCCCGAGCGAGAGCAAAGCCCTATCTCCGGGTTCTGGAGCTATGAAATATTCATTGCCATGTTTGAGATATAACAGCTTCTGCCCCAAAATGAGAGTGCCATAAACAGGCTGTTTCCCCCATAGCTGGGGAGCCAGGCAGGCAGCAGGCTAGAAATGATCAGATAGATGTGTTGTTTATTTTGACAAAGTAACAGATTGTATTTGCGCTCGGAAGGCAACAGGCAGATGGTCTTTGCACAACCTAGAGAGGGCAGGCCCCGCTCCTGCTGAGTGGGGAAAGCTCTGCTTAACTCCAGCATGGCACAAATGGGAGTTAGTAACAGTTCTTCCTTGATCAACTCCATCTAAATAGCTGGAACATCCAGGTACTGTGAGCAGAAGTCTCTTGCCTGCTCTAAAAACAGCTGGTTCCAAGGGCGCCGTTACTGCAGAACAATTCACACCCGGTAACTGTTCCAGTGTTGCTTTCTCTGATCTGCTCTACTCAAAAATTCTTTATTGTGTCACAAAGTGACTCTGAATCTTCCAGAAATATTTGAAACAACATAAAATATCCATGTAATGCTGTTAATAGTTAGGTTAAGGATAGGCTGTATCCAGTGGAGAAATAAAGAGTGGAATATGAGTTTATGGTGAGACTATTAAAAATCTCAACAACAGGAAAATTGGTATTAAAATTCAGACATCTGTGACTGACTTAAAAAGTGTTACACTGAAAATCTTCAATGTCCTCTCTCGCACTTCTCCAGCACTTCTATTTCCTTCAGGAGAATGTTGTTTATAAACAGAAAAATGTTGTTAGAAACAGAGCGAGTTCTCCTAATGTTGAAAGTTTGCCTCACACAAAGACTTGTTTTTTTCCTTGAAAGACCTCCCACATGCTCATGTTCTTATCATACAGCAACTATTTGATGTTAAACTCTAACAAACTGGGAACGTTTTCAAAAACTTGGGATGCTTATTTTGCCTCATCTCAAATTATTTTTAATTATGAAGCCATGTACTGCATGCATGATTGTGTTATTGGATGCAGTTATTTGTATCTGGAAATAGAAAAATGTAAAGGCTTTTCTTTCTTTTCACATGGGTTTTACATTGTGATTAATTTTTATGCTTAGTGCTTGAAAATCTTGAGCTTCCTCCTACCCTCCCAATATGGTTCAATACACTGACAAGCCTACAGATATCTTCTTCCTTTGATAAATTCCAACTCTCAGTGGGCAAGATCTAGGTAAGGCTTCCTCTTACATGGAAAATAAGTCAAACTCATACACGAGTTTTTTCTCCTATGGTCTCAAGGCATCTTGACCTTGTTTTCAGAAAGAAGTGCGGAAGAGAACAGACTCCAAAGAATTAATCCACAGCAATGCATTGAGGCTCTTACTCAATGCTTGAAAAGAGAAAAGGTATGTTTATTTCCATTTTAACAACAGTCAAAATACAGCTGTGTAAAGTGAACTGCTTTACCCAAGGTCACACAGCAGCCCAGGAAAACGCAGGTCCTGAACTCATGCCCTCTTTCTTCATGAGATGGTGCGATCCACAATTAACATAACCTGGGGAAATATTCCATTGCTTTTTTACCCACCAAATCCAATTCTATGCAGACATAAAACTGCTTGCTTTGGCAGAGCCAAAACCAAAACTCAAATGAGTATTTTATGATTTTTTTACAGTGGCAAAGAGAATGCTGAATGCATGAATGGTTCTTTCTCTCTGTTGTTCCCAGACACCCTGCTAAAGAAACACTGCAAGCAAGCAGGTCTGTGTTAATAATGTATCTCCTGGTGCATTACAGTAGCACCCAGATGTCTCTATAGTGAATTCAGTGCAACAATGCAAAGTATTTCTATAGGAATGATGATATAAACCTACTTTGATGTAAAAATATACCTGAGATGAGTTAAAGAGGTGTAGCCCTGTACTCTCCTGTTTGCACCAGCCTCTGCTCACGGATTTGGCGCTTCCAAGACTCATAACACAATCGCTTATTGCATCTCTTGGAGCTTGAGCTCTTGAATCCGTGTGACTGCAGGGAAGAAAAGAAAAACCCTCAGCTTCCATGCAGAAGGGAAGTTTGCAACCCTCATGGACGAGTTGGAAAGCCTGCAAGTGCCCAGAATGCTCCAACACAAGACAGCACAAAGAGCTGCCGGCCCTCTTTGTCATGGCTGTTCCAAGCCGACTTGGGGATGCTGGAATATTTGGGTTAAAGGCACCACAGCGAGGCACACGGGCCACCGTGCCAAAAGGACAGAGGGATGGATGACTCTCTCTAACAAAAACCAGGCGCTCCTTGAGCTTTAGCCCAATCTGGGATTGCCTTGAAACCTCTCCATCTCCGAACTCCACCCTGGGAAAGGATGGGAAGGCTTTCTGCCTTTATGCTCCCGGCTACCACAAGCCCACTGGGACTAGGGTCAGAGGGGCCCTTTCTCTGCTGGGCGGGGAGGGGGTTCCTACCCCCACTGCAGCCCCTGGGGCCCGGGCGAGGAGGGCGGCAGCCAAGAGAGGGGGGTTGTAGCGGGCCCGGGCTGCAGTGACTCCTCCTAGAGGCGGTATGTGCGGAGCGGGAGGAAACCCCTGCCGCCCCCCTCACCAGCAGCCGCCATCGCCATTGAAACATACAATACGGGGAGAGCGGCTGAGGCGGAGCGAGGGCGGGGGGAGCAGAAAAGGGAAAGTGAGGAGGAAAGGGGAGGGGGGGCAAGGAGAGGAGGAAAAGAGGGGGAGTAAAAAGAGGAAGGGAAGACAAGAAGGAGGAGGAGGCGGCGGCAGCGGCGACGGGCGCCGGCAGGTGAGGGGAGCGGCGGCGCGGGGGCTCCGGGGGCCGCGGCGAGGCCCTGGTCCTCTCCTTCCCTCTCTCCCCGGCCGCACGACCCACCTCCTCCTCCTCCTCCTCCTCCTCTTCCTCCTCCTCTTCCCGGCGCCGCTGCCGTTCTTCGGGAGGGCCCGGCCATG
>VZSE01013088.1:18792-42596 GCA_013398275.1 Promerops cafer | reverse complement strand
GGTGTCCCGGCAACGGCGAGGCGTGCGCGGGGCGGGGCGGTGGCGCTCAGCGGGCGGGCCCTGAGGGGGCTCGGGGCGGCTCCGGGGGTGGCCGCGGTGTCCCCCCAGCTCGGCAGCTCTCGGCGGGGTCCAAGGGCTCGGTGTGGTCCATACCGAGGCCCGTCCTCTCAGCCGCGCGGCGCCGCGGGGGTCGCCCGATGTTGTTTGTGAGTGGGAGCTGCCTCTGCAGGGACCCCCGGGATTTGGGGTGCCCTGGAAGCTTCTTTCACTGGGAACGCGCTCTGTGCGTGTCCGGGAGACACCCCACCTGCCCTCTGAATAGCACTGTGTTTGTGCTTTGGTGCCCTACTAATTCGGTCAGGTAACGAGCCCCTGCTTTAGGTCTTCTGCGTTATTTTTCACAAATATTCCGTTTGTAAATGGATGTGCAGCCTAAGCTGGATCCAAGGTATGTCTGTGGGCTCCTTGCAGCTCCTAACTGTTCTAAGAGATCTTCTGTTCTAATAGCTGGAGGTGAGGGAAGTGCAGGTGTGTGGATAGTCCTGCATGTCCTTTATTTCAGTCTTTGGCTGCTGAGTTCGAGTTCTCAGTGTTTGGAAGTCAGGGTGCTCCGAGGGCTGGAGCCTCTCTGCTCAGGAGACAGGCTGGGAGAGCCGGGGATGTTCAGCCTGGCCAAGAAAATGCTCTGGGGAGACCTTACTGCAGCCCTTCAGTACTTGAATGGGGTGTGTGAGAAAGAGGGAGAGGGACTTTTTACGTGGGCAGATAGTGACAGGACGTAGGGGAATGGTTTAAATCTAAAAAAGGAGAGATTTGTATCCAATGTTGTGAAGGAACTCTACCCTTAATTCTTCCCTGTGAAGGTGATGAGGTCCTGGCACAGGTAGCCCAGAGAAGCTGTGGCTGCCCCATCCCTGGAAGTGTCCCAGTCCAGGTTGGACGGGGCTTGGAGCAGCCTGGTCCAGTGGAAGGTGGACTCTTAGGTATTTTTCCAGGAGGCAGAAGGAAAATGTCACTGGTTGCCTTGGGCTCTGAAGAAGGCAAAACTCAACAGAAGAAAGCCCTGCTTGCAGTTATATCGTAGAGAGCTCCGTGAGATGTAGCTACTCAACCCCCCAGAGCAACACAGGGATGCTGGAGTCATGGCAGAGTGGGAGTGTGCTGTGACCAGTTAAGGGATAGGGAAAATAATTGCTTTAAATTGCCCAAGCCTCATGTCATGGCAGCCAGATACAGACACAGCCCTTGTAGCTCAGTGAGGATGGACTCAGCGTGAGTGGCACACGTTTATTTTTAAATGGAGGCTGCACTTCATGTGGAGGAGAAACGTAGAGATGATGAATCAGCTGGCAGAGAGGGAACGAGTGTGGGTAGACTTTTCAACTGATAAGCCCTTGAGGCTTGGCTGTGTCGTCAGAAGAGAACAATTAGGACAGCAGTGCTCAGTTTGTAGCTCTTTACCTGTTGGTTGCAGTTCAGGTGAGTGGGGTGGGGCTGAGCTCATGTGCCTCTTCCTGCAAGGAAACCAGATCCCTGTCTGTGGGATTTCTTTGTCCAGGTCCACAGGAGTTTTCTCAGCATGTTTCTTTGTCCGGGTCCTGTTGTGACTATGCCAGAGCTTGGCTTTCTATCAAAAATTGCCTCCTGTAGGAGTCAAAACAAGACAAGAGCACACTGTTGTGTTTGTTGCTCCTCAGTGCACCCCGGTCCATGTAACTTGCAAAGCAGAGACAGTGTTAGCAGAGTTTTGAAACATCTTGTATTTAGGCTCTCACAAAATTCTGCAAATATAACCTGCAGTGCATTTGGAAAATATTTTGGGATTCCAAAACTTGGCTTGGCAGCAGGGGAGTAAATAATGGCAGAGGCTTCCTGTGAGAGAGAAGGGGAAAATAAAGGAGTAGACAGGGGTGGAAAGTTCAGTGATGGCAACAGAAGGACGAGCCGAAAGTGAGTAATTAAACATAAATTTATATAATGCAGCAGCATGGCCCAGAGCAGTGTGGTTAGTTGTACACAAATACCTTTTGATTTTCTATCGTGGAGATCAAGTGCAACAATGGTATTTTCTGTGGATCTAATCCCTTGACGTTTGCCTTTTTCCATTGATTTTCACTCAACTGGGATTTGATGCTAAAGGAACAAATATATGAGAGGTTAGCCTCATATAATTTTGATACAGGTAGTGTACTCTTTCAGCATGGCTCTCTGTAGGGGTTTCAGTGCTGGACTGAACTCTTGGGTGATAAAACTGTCCTGCCAGCATTGCAGGAACCTGTTTGTACCCTACTGCATACGTGTATTAAGTTCCACTTCAAAATGAGTTATTGTTGCTCTAAAGAGAAGGCTGTTCCAGAAATTGGCTCCTCTGATGGCTAGAAGCCTAATTCCCAGCCTGGGTTTATTATTTGGATGTCAGTTGTCACAAACTGAAAAGGACACATTTTAAGGCTTGTTATTATCATGAAATTGAAAGTTTATAAAGGGTTTGTCACAAATTGCAAGTTTCATTGAGGGAGGGACCTTGGAAGATCACCTTGTCCAGCCTCCAGTCCCAAGGCAGATCCAGTGCTGCTCAAGTAATTTCTGACATACATTCTCAAATTGTTTAAAGATGGGAAGATTCTGCTGCTTTCCTGTCTGACTGGGTCCCATGCTCCTCTCTCTCCTCTGCTGCACATCTTCTGCAAGAGTCACTGCTAAAGGGGACACTTGCTCTCTCACCTTCACAGCATCCTCTTGCATCTCTAGAGACCAGAATCACACCTCCCTACTTATTTTCCCCTTCCCTTTGAGCTCTGTTACCACCACTCGTGATTCCAGGCTGGCAGTTGGCAGGGAATTCAGAGTGGGATGATGAGCAATGCCTATTTTGACGTGTCTGTGTCTGATAGGTTTACTGGTTTAATCTTTCCCAACTTTTCTTATCATGCTCACATGATACATGCACACAGAAAGAAAAAATTATCTGGCTGATACACAAGGACATACCAAGGTTTTACAGGTCCCTGCTGATTTTATATCCTTGATATCATAAAGGAGAAGATTATGATGAAATTTAGCAGTATCACCTAGATTCCTTTTAATGCTTTTCCAAGTGTCTCCCTCGTTGTGTTTCCTTGTTTCACTGAGGTGAATGAATGCTGGGAGTGAGGTAACTGTGCCTTCCTTGGCAGAAATACCATCTGTGGCAGACCTGCTCTTTGTTTGCTTCCGAGGAGTAACCAGGCTCAGAATTAGGCCTCCAGGGCAGCTATCAAAATGGAGTTAAAACCAATTTCTGTAAATAGAGTTAAAACTTTCCCAAACATTATTTGACTGAGAGTGAGAACTAGGGGTGTAACTGTGACCACATGCAAGCTTTGGAGTGGAGTGGCAGATTCCAGGGTTTATTGTCTGTTTATCCATAATCTTGTGCTTGCTGGAAAAATAAAGAGAAACCAAGGTTTGTTTTCTTTGCTCCTGATAGTGCTACACTCACAGCGCAGTTCAAAAGCAAAGTTATAGCAAATATTCCAATTATTCAGCTTTTAATGAATAATGCCTGCGTGGGTTTGGATTTTTGGATTTTTGCTTCTGGAACAGCAGCAACGCACGACGACGTTTCTCACCAATCCTATTGGTTTTGTCTCGCAGCCCTCGGGTTTGGAGCCAGGCATTGAGAACCCCCAGCAAACTGAGAAGCACGAGGCTGCAAGATGTCGGGGCGGAGCGGGAAGAAGAAGATGTCCAAACTGTCCCGCTCGAGCAGGGCTGGGGTGATTTTCCCCGTGGGGAGGATGATGCGCTACCTGAAGAAAGGGACCTACAAGTACCGGATCGGGGTCGGAGCGCCGGTGTACATGGCAGCTGTCATAGAGTACCTCGCAGGTAAACCAAGAACCTGCTGCTCCTGCAAGTGCTCCTCACACACAGAAGCCAGGGTTAGCCACGGGATGGGACACGAGCACGTGGAGCACTCCTGGAAATCAGGCTCTGCAAGTGCAGGATTTGGTGACATCTGCGGGAAACGCTAAGGAGGTTTATTTGTTTCCTGGAGAGGCTGAGGGTAGAAATTCTCTCCTTTACAGGCACCATGCTTGGTCACTAGCTGGGAGTGTTATTTTTTATTGCTTTGCAGCGTGAGGAGTCACATCTGTGTAGTTGCTGTCCCAGAGAAAATTGGTATTAATTAGGCTTTTTGATACACCTACATGTGAATAATAGGAGGAAAAAAGCAAACCCACCTTATACTGCTTCTGTGCTTTTTAAGTGAGAAAACTTTTGCTGGCTACATTTCTCCTTGCAGGACAGTGTCAAAGTGTTATGAAATATAAAGGTGGGGGGTTTTCTAATTTTAAACACCCTTTTGCTTTGCCTAAGTGTATAAAAGAAAGTGTTCCAGGGTTTAAATCTCCCCACATCCCCTGAGTTTTCTTTTTCCTGCCTTTCTGAAATTGAACTTTGAGGAAGGGGCAGGTGTCCCATGGTGATACTGTGATTCTGTACAGAAATATTTCAGTGTCCTACGATCATATCTGCTGAGTTTCTTGTTTCATTATGGAAAATAGCACTTCAGCAAATTGTTAGAATTTTCATGGTGCAGAGAGGATTCTGGTTCAGGTTACTCGGGGGTTACAGATCAAGACTGAGGTGCATTGGAGAATCTGTGAGGAGTCACAGCCTGGATGGAATTAGCTGAGTGAGTTGTGTTTCAGGAGTTTATTGCCAAGGTGGCATGAAGAAGCTCTAATGGAGCCTGGTTGTCCATGCAACAGGTCTTATGTAAACACTGCTGTCTTTTTTACACATGAAGCTTGTTCTCACTATCAGACAATAAAAGCATTATTTTCTTTTAAAGGTGTGGGGAAAATCTGAGATCTCACGAATAAATTTCACTAATTTCACTATTAAAATTAAGTTTATCATGAAGCCTAATAGTACATTGCAAAAATTTCCATGTTTGTGGCAGTACATTCCATGATGAGAATCAATTTTATTTTTTTTTTTCCCTGAGGCTACTTCTGCAGCTGGAATGACAAAGTATTGCTTGTGTTGAAGAAATCACAGTAACTTTTATAACATAATGTGATGCATTGTGACTCTGCTGACCTTCTGTCTGGAGAGAAATACTTTTTTTCTTCTCCTACTCCACAGGGAGATATTTCTAGGATAAACATTTGGAGATGCTTGTTCTGAGCTGTGGCAATTTTTACAAGGTGCAGTAATAAATTGTCAGCAGCACATCTGGTATGTGCAACATTTCAGTGGTGCAGACTGACTTGTGGTCAGCACTGTTTGTCTATTACCTGAAGCAGAACAATGTATGTCTTGGCTCTGCTCCTGGATAGTAAGTGCAGTTTAATTTAAATCATTAATCTGATATGAGCAGATTATGTGTGGGCCTACACTTTGCTTTAGAAAAAAAAGAATGTGTAGTCAACCAGGCAAGAAGATTGCTAGAGATGTAGGCTGGGAGCCCACATAAATTGTAAGGGAATGCTATTTTCAGCTGCTTAGTTCAGCAGAGAATTCCTGTATATATTGTGATAGAATGGAGTAATGTTTCTGAGCAAACATCTATTGCTGGTGGATTGTGTTCTTTCCAAACCAAACTTCCTGTGCTCTGTCCAGGGTTTTGTTTGGAAATATTACAAAGGTGGAGAGTTCAGTTAAAAAAAAATGTGTTGCAGCATCTAACCCTGCTGATCTAGTTATTCCTAATATCACGGGTGAATAAAGTCTTTGGTTTTGGGAAGCCTGTAGAAACAAAATAGGTTTTTCCAAGGATGTTGTTGAAGGAGGTATTTATTATATGTCAAACCACTACATTTTCTTAACATTATCTGATCTTTCTATTACAAATGCCATTCTTTTCTCCTGGATTTGCAGCTATGAAATGGTGGTTCCTCAGCATGAAAGGCTGCATGCAGGGGAACTGCTTCAGGCTAAATCTGGGAGGGTAGCAGTAAGGGACTGTGACTTTTTAGCTGTTTCACAGAAGCAGGTAGAACGTATTTTTTTGTTATGTTAAAACATTCATGAAAACTTCTCCTCTAAACCCCTGAATGCTTCTCTCTGTTGGAGCAGAGATTTGATGCTTTACAAAAGGGGAAGGGTGGTCTCTGCCACCTCAGAGAAATCTGCTCTCTTTGGCCAGGCTCTAACTTTGATAAAACACAGGTTGCTCATGCTCAGCAGAGACTTCTTTGGCTTTAACAGCTGAAGTCTCTGAAGACTTGGTCCTCACTGAACACATTCCAGCCTCTCTCAGCTCCTGGATCATAATATTGTGGGGAGGCAGTGGTTATGGAAGAAGAATATTGATGTTAGAGACAGGGGCAGGGATAGGTCTGGCTAGTGGGGAGAGCTGGACTGATGACCAGGAGGCAAATAAATGCTGAGGAGTGTCCAGATATCCAGCCAGGAAGCTGGGGACCAAGTTGGAAAAATAGGAAACAGGCCAAGGATTGGATGGAGGGGGTGCTGGTAATGAAGAACCTGGGCAGGAATATTGAGCCTGAGTAGGCAGGAAAAATGGTGACTGTCCAGAAAAGGCTGCTGAGATGGAAGTCTTGGTGTGGATTGCCAGGGAAAGGAGATTGGGCTGTGGAGCTGTGGGGAAGCAAGTCATGGCTGGGATAGGGGCAAGGTGGATGAGGCTGGAAGGGTCAAACAGGACCAGAACCACCTGAGTGCCTGCATTCCCCCAGGGCCCGGCACGGACCAGCAGATCTCTGTGAGTGACCAGTCCTGAGTGCTCTGCTGTTGGCCTGTATTTGTGTTGCCCCAGAGCACGGAGCCTCGTGGCTGGCATCATCCAAGGGTGCATCTGGAGTGTCCTTACTCCCAGTTTATGAGGTTGAGACTGCTGTTTGGCTTTGGTATGTGTTCTGTGTCTGAGGTACTAGACCCCTGGTTTTTTCCTTTGTAAGCAAGATTGACCATGGCAGCACCTCACAGCCATTATCACCCCCAAATCTGCACTTTGCCTTATCAACCTCATCATTAAAATGCCAGCAATCACCACAGTGTAGAGGTGGAATCTCAGGAAGAGGTACTTTTACCTCAACTGATCAGCTAATGTGAAGATCTCCACAGTGTTCTAAACCTTTCTTTTTAATCTCTCTATACTGTTTTACATTTTAGGCTTGAAAATCATATTGTAAAACTGCAGCTTAATTCCTATCCAGAAGGTTGTGTTTGCTGAAACAAGGTTGAGTTCCACTGGCTTCAGAGTTAAAATTCTGTGAAAAATTGGCCTGAGTCACATCTGATTGATGGATTTTGCCACAGACTCATACTCTGAGTGTGCACAGAGCTGACTGCAGGCACAACCACCCAAATCAGACATCAGCTGCATATGTCCCACAGGGCATCTTCCCAAAAAATAGGCAGAGAATACAGAAGCCCCTTGATGAGGAAGCACAAGTCATGCCAGGGTGTGCTGGTCAGAGGAACTTGTGGAAGATCTCAATGGAAGGCCATCCTCTCTGAATTAGGGCAGAACACAACACCAGCAAAGGCTTCCTCCTCCACAGGAATCACCTGGAATACTCTTCTGCCTGTTGTGCTCATCTGCCATGCAGGGACAAACCCAGCAGACAGCTTTCCACCTGTAAATGGAGGACAAGGACTCCATCATCAATAGATTTTTGCAGAGTAAAGGTATTACTGGTAGATTTTTATGTGGTAGTGTAACAGGAGTTCACACAATTTCTCCTGAAGGGGAGGTGGAAAACAAGACAACCTGTATGAAATCTTTCCAATTTGCTGTCAGTAATTCTCGTAGGCCTTTCTTAGCAGTCCACCTTCCTGAACAAAAACTTTTGGCCTGGCTAGGATGCTTTAGTTCCCAGACATTTCAAATCTCCTGGTCTATCAGCTAAAGAAACTTCTTTTTCTCAGTATGTCACAGGATGACAAGATCAGGTCATAGCTTGGCTGCAGCTCTCTGCTGGAAGAGAGTTATGTGCTTCTGAAGATGTCTGAATTTGAAGTTAAACTGCTGATGTGGAGGCATCCTTGTGGATTTTGACTCTTGCAGGAAGCAATATTATTTGAGATTTCAATGTAATTCTTAATGCCTGTGCTTAGAGCACAGAAAGTAAAACCAACTAATGGCTGAGAATATCAAGATGCCCAATTCCAAGAGAGCTTGTTATGGTATAGGACTTTATTATAGGACCTATATTCTCAGACTAGTCTTTTTATCATTTAGGTAACCTCAGCTGTTAAGATGTTTCAGCTTGAAATGTAAAGCAGTTTCTTTAGGGATCTGCTAACAGATCACATCTCTGTTAGCAGAGCATGTGATAACTGAAGCCTCCAGTTTTTATATTGTATTTTGTAAATGCCATTTTATATTCTTAAGACTATGAGCCCCTGCATCCACCATTAGAAAAAATATGCATAGAAACCTTCACTTAGAAGGAGGTAAGGCAATCATTTACCTATGCAAATGTTTGGCATTCTTTGGTAAGTCATGTACATATTCCACAATCTGCCATACATCACCTCTGCCTTGGATTCCCTTCTTCCCAGTGTCCTGTGATGGATGGCTGGCATTTGAGTGTTCTGCCTTTTTTGCTCTTAACATTAGGCAGAGGACTAAGAGTGCACCATCAGGATGCTGCTGGCCAGAGGACCCAAACCTGGGGCAGTGGGGTGAGCACACAGGTAGCAGGATGTGCCTGTTGTTGGCACACCTGAAAGAACTTCAGTTCCCACGCAGGTAAGTATGTGTTGGTTTTTAGATTATTTTTTTTTCTCCCTGATGCAATTTTCCTCTGCTGTCAGCACACATCTGCAAAACCCACTGGAGGAGCCTGGGTCTGTTCTCTTGCTCTCTGCTGGTCTGCACAATGGATGGAATCTGTTCCTGCTGTCTGCTGCTGTGTAAGCTCTGCTGGCAGAGGTCTGGGAGAGGGTCTGACACTTCCAGCCCCGTGGGGGTGAATACAGCTGGATTATGCAGGATCTCTTTTCAGTTTCCTCCTTTAAAATCCAGGACAGACTAGGAAATGCTAGAGCTGAGAGGTTCCTGCCTTAACTTTCACAATTCACACTAAATATGCATATAAATTTTTTAAAAAGGCTTTTACACTTCCAGCATTCAGTTAAATATGTATGCTGTGTAGTAGTGAAAACTGGGAGACAAATTTGTACTTCTGTTATTCTGAGTGGAATTGAAAGCTTGTATTTTTCCCATGAGCCAGAGCTGAGCCCTATGTTGGAATCATTTGGATTTTAGCCAAACATGTACATTTCCACTAGATTTTTCATGTAAGTCCTTCTTTTTATAATTATTACAGTTCTTTATGTAGTTTGTAAAAAGGATGTCATTAAGACATC
Organism: Promerops cafer; assembly: GCA_013398275.1. Classification (NCBI taxonomy): domain Eukaryota; kingdom Metazoa; phylum Chordata; class Aves; order Passeriformes; family Nectariniidae; genus Promerops; species Promerops cafer. Next base: position 33,263 of record VZSE01013088.1, on the reverse strand, counting down.
AATAAGTCATCATCAGGATACTGATTGGCTGTAATTTTCATATTCCTGTTACTGACAAATGCAAACCCAGAAGACAGGGACACTGTATACTTTTTAAATGGAAAGAAGTGTGGATGTGATTTTAGGAGTAATTGGAGGGGAAAAAAATTCCTTTCTCCTTCCTTCTCAGTGTTTCAGTAGAGTTCTTATATGAGAAATAACTTCTGAGTAGAGGCCAAACTATGTAAGCTAATGAATTATACTGATTGCTACAGCCCAAATAAACTTAGGAAAATGTACCTGTATTTCTGTAATAATTAGGAAAAGCTCAGTGACTTTGGTTACAGTATAAAAGTTACTGCTAATTTAGAGAAACTACCTTTGAAGTGACCTCCTGTTCCCAGAGATGTAGAAGGACCCTTCTATCAATATTTCATGCATTGAAGCTCTCATGTTGTCTCTGCTTGCATCTGAGTCAAACCTTTCATATCTTGTTCTGAAATGAAGCTTCTCACAGATTTTCAGTGCCCTTTAATGCAGAATTCCAGCAGTGCCTGGCTAGTGTGTTGGCTTTCCAAGTATTTCTTCAAATGCACCTCAGTCTTCATCTTCCCTGGTCCTGAGAATCCTTGCTGTTTGTCAGAGCTGTCTGTTCCAGGTTGGGGGTTTCACTGCATGCTTGACTGTTCTGTTGTCACAGGGCTGCTGATAAATTTTGGACTGCTGATGTACATTTTTAGGGGTTTTTTTGCCTTTTTGAAAGATAATTCTGACTTGAGACTCTTAAAAGAAATTATGTGAACCAAGCTTAGCATATTTTCTCCCTTAGGGAATTAGGAAGGACAAATGAATTTATCTAAATTTACAGATATATTGAGTGGGGTTTGGTTTCTGCCTTTCTGTACCAAGAACCCTTTAAATCTGGAAACATCCCTGAAAAGGTAAATGGATATTAAGAAGCAGTGTAAAATGAGTATGCAGCATGTACCTAAGTTGCATTTTTGCTACTGGTTTTTATCTTGATGTGTTACAGCCGAAATCCTGGAGTTGGCAGGAAATGCAGCACGGGACAACAAGAAAGGAAGGATTGCCCCCAGACACATCCTCCTGGCAGTTGCAAATGATGAGGAGCTGAATCAGGTGCCTGTTTACATTTTGGTGCAGTTGTATGCTGTGGCTTGAGTGAAGCTGGGAAGGTTAGAAACAGCTTAGTCTGAGACATGAATGAGATCGCAGTTATTGGAGCAGAAGATTGTGCCCTCTTAAATAAAAGCAAACAAAAACTAAGGTTCTGAGATACCTCACCTTAAATCTTATGGACATAAACTTTGGTTCTTCTTAGCCTATGAGTCCTGTTGAAACAAGTAGTCTTGATGCTTCACTTTTTCCTCAGGGACATTCAATACTTAAAGAAAATGTGCAAGACCTTTTCCCAAAAGCTGTAGAAATGTGTGTTTTCTATTATACTGGCTGTGAGGCCCATGTTGGGTAGGGATCTGGCTCACTCTCTGCTATTGCTGCCTCCCTGTCTGTTTGCCCAAACTGTGGTTTTCAGCACTCTGACTCCCGGGATCACTTGTGGGATCACTTCTGCTAAACTTGTTGAGTGAGGACAGAGATCACAGCATGGGCTGGAGATTGTACTATTCAGGGCTGCTGAAAAGGTTCAGTCAGCATCAGAGTATCTCCTCTGTATGAAGATGGATGATGTCATTCACACTTTGAATACTCCTGCACTTAATATGACTGCTTTAAATAGTGAAAATGTGGTGCCCATGAAGTCATGTGGCTCTGTTTCCAGTCAAGTGGAGTAAAAATTCAAAACAGGCCAGAAGAGAAAGTATGCTAGCACTACCAGCCCTTTTCCCAGCTCTGTGTTTCTGGTCAGTGACCTGTGAACTGGGATCTAGATCCAGTGTTGTCCCTTAGGAATTAGCCAGACTTTGTCCTCTACATGATATTGCAGCCCATTCCTGTTGTTTGCCTCTGCAAAGCAGGTCCTTGGAGCTCTTCCTTGCTTTCACTGCATCTGTTTCCCTGCCAAAGGGATCTGCATCCAGTCCTCCTCTGAGCAGGGCTGTGGTGCAGTCCTTTTTTTAAGTAGCCCACAGACACTCTTCTTCTTTTACCCTTATTCACTGCTTGTGAGTCACCAAGGACAGGTTTGCACTAAGACCACCACTGGAAGGGGGAGGAATGATTGTACAGCAACAGAATTCTCCAGGATGTGCTGGCTGACTTTGCTGTCACCTGCCTAGTTCCTTGTTATTGTGGATTTTCTCCCTAATTGTTTTTGGTGGTGCAGACTAAGAGGATCTGTAATATGCTTCCATACACTGCTTCTCCTTGCAGTTGCTCAAAGGTGTGACTATTGCAAGTGGAGGTGTCCTGCCCAGAATTCAGCCTGAGCTTCTAGCCAAGAAACGGGGTGCCAAAGGCAAATCTGAGACCATCCTTTCCCCTGCTCCTGAGAAGAAGGGGAGGAAATCCATGGTGAACAAAAAGAGTGGGAAGAAGGCAAAGTCTACCAAGGCCCGGACGTCCAAAAAGGTAAGCACAGGGCAGGTACAGATTCCGGGTCACCCTCTGCAATATTTTCTTGATAATTGTGTAAAATCTCTTAGCTCCACACTAACTCTGTGGCAGTGAACCCTTTTAAAATAAAGGAAGCTGTGTTCTAAAACATTTTCTACCAGAGAGATGTCATGCCTTCAGCCTTGTACAGTTACTGGGTTGCTGTTAAGGATTTTTTACTGTCCAGAGAACTTGTCGTGACGTGGAACGTCAGTGTCATTGTGACAAGCTCTTTGTTTCGTGTGTTCTTAGCTGTGCTGTTGTTAGTGATTTTTAAAAGAGGAATAAATCAATCAGAACTTGACCACTGCACTTTTCCTTAGGGTTGCCCATCCTCTATCACTATCCAAAATGGATTAATTTGGTAAAGCAATAACTCAGATCAGTGCTCTTGGTTTGTCATTCCAGAGCATGCACCTTGAAACACTGCTGAGTTTTTCACTGGGTAGGGTTAAATGATATCAGGCTTTGACTTAAACTTTGAAAACTTGGATTAAGCACATTTTCCTGGAGGCCTCAAAGTTTGAATACAGTTCCATAGCTGATAATATGCAGAAACAGCCTTTAAAAAGAAAACAGAGTTGCTTAATGGGATGTTTAATTGGATGCCTCTGTGTATTGATCTCAGCTACCACCTTACTTTGAGTTGTGCACATGCAGAGTTTGGACTTGTTAGGAGGTGACATACCTTGAAGCAAATATTGAGAGATGTGAGGAGATGCTCCTTTAGCCCTCTAGGACTGGTAGGTTTGCTGCTCCTCAAAGTAAGCTATAAGAAGGCTTTATCACTTACTTACTGAGACTTAAACATTTGTTTTTCAGATCACAAAGTTGTTTTTTCTTCAAGTTGGAGCATTTGTCTGGGTTACTAAGTGACTAAGTTTGATTTAATATGAGGTTCTGCTCTGTTAGCAACGAAAATAAACTAACACATGCCCACCCATATAAATACAACCTTAATTGTCAGTAAATCTACAGATGGGTGTGGGTGCCCTGCCTCTGAATGTGACTACAAAAGTATCTAATGCCTCAGATGAACCACTGATTTAGCATTATATAAACAGTGCAGACTTCTGTTGTTACATAATCTTAGGGGATTACAAGGCTATGAGTAATGTATTGATCTGAGAAGATAAGATTTGTAGTAAATTATTAAATCTCTCCATTATTGAATAATGCTAGATGTTGATTATTTTGTTTCCTTTGAGGAGTCTTGCTTTTTTTTCTCCCATCAAATAGAACAAACAAAAGGACAATGAAAAAGAAGGAGCTTCAAATTCAACAACTGAAGATGGACCTGGGGATGGTTTCACTATCTTGTCCTCCAAGAGCCTTGTGCCAGGACAAAAGGTGATAAAGAACAATAGCAGATTGGGGCTTAGCACGAAGGGAAGGATGCTTTTCTCTTAAACCAAAGTATTTCCAAAATCAGCCTTTTTTCCTTCAAATTGTGATGTTAGAACATTAGTTTTCTAGCAATAACTTCCTCTGGAGCAAGCTCCCAAGTTGTGGGCATATCACCAACTAATCTGAGTGGTGTGCAAATTAATTAATCAAAAGCTAAAAGTCAGAATCACACATACTGAACAGAATAAAATAACTGGTCTCTGAAAGACTGAATCCAGCCTTCTTTCACTTCAGCTTTTTGGTGTGAAAATGATTTTGCACTCGGATTACTATTTATTTGTTCCTCCCCCCTCATTGTTGTTTTTCAGCTTTCTCTGACACAGAGTGACATCAGCCATATTGGCTCCATGAAAGTAGAAGGCATCGTTCACCCTACGACTGCTGAAATAGACCTCAAAGAGGAGATAGGTGAGGCTCTGTACACACAGAAAAAACACATCTAGAGCTGGAACAGTAGCTGGTCTACTGACTGCCTGCTGAGATCCCATCCTGTTTCATCTGAATCTGCCCCAGACCATAAAATATCACTTACAGCTTCTGAAAATTGGGCTGGATCTGACTAGGTATAACAGGCTAATCACTAGTTTGTCTTCTTTAATGACAAGCAAAACACAGATAATTTGTTGAAGCACATGAGCAGCAAAGGTGTAAATAATTATTATTGAGGTGTTTATTGGCTTATTTTTACATTTGCATCTGAAAATTGCATTGCAAAATTGTATATTAATAACACTTCTAGCTATGACTGTCATTGTAGGGTGTTACATAATTTAGAAATACTCATGTACAAAGCCTTATACTGCTCATGCGAAATGGGAAATACTGTTATTGCAAATATGGAAATTCAAGCAGGAGGGAGGTAAAAACCTATTCAGCCAGCATAGGGGGCACAGAATCTAGTAGCAGGCTTTTGGATCAGTGTTTTTCACTCATCAAGCCCTTCACTGGCATCCCAGATGTGTCTGTTTCAGACTGTTTCAGGGTTTGTGTGTTGGGTTCATGTTGGAGGCCGAAAGCCTGAGTCCTGAAAATCCCACTCCATGCTATTTTAGCCATGAGTCAGAGTAAATAGCATTCTTACAGATATTTATATTAAAGTAATTTCCAGTAACAGCATACAAGGCTCTTCAAACCATGAAAAGTAAAATTTATCTGTGTCTAGGCAGAGTGGTAAACATAAAAATCAGCTGCTGCTGATGGAGGGAGACAGGATAGTGTGTGTACAGTGTTATTTTAAATAATGTAGACTTATTTTTCCACACTGATACTCTGATGCCAAGGCCTTTTGCTCTGTGTGCTTGCAGGCAAGGCACTGGAAAAGGCTGGAGGCAAAGAGTTCTTGGAAACAGTGAAAGAGCTTCGCAAATCTCAAGGACCTTTGGAAGTTGCTGAAGGTAAGAAGGACACTCTGCTCTCTTTTGGACATGGCTCATTTTATATGTTCTTTTCTCTGGACATTCTGATCTATTGCTGTTGTTATGTGTCTTTCTTTGTGTGATGTAAATGTTTCCTCAAAGCTGTTGCTGATATGGGCAGCCTACTGAGAGGGAAGAAAAGGAAGAATAGGATACCTGTGTGCTGTGCACATTGTCTTTAGACTGATCTATTTGTCTTAGGCAATTTCTGTCCATGGGAGTCCAAAAATTAAAGCAATCTTGTGCCATCCTCCCTTCCCTGTTTGTACTTCAGCCTTAGTGAGAAACAGCTCTCAGCCTAACGTATGAGGCATAGGAAAAATTAGTGATACTTCATAAATTATTCTCCTTTATCCATATTTGATGAATGTATATAACCCACATAATTACCTTTGAGCACAAATGAAGATGTGATACGATCTGCAGAACTGGCATGCTTTTGGAAGAGCAATTGCTCAGGCACTGCAGCTCCTTTCTTAGAAGAGCTCCCTTCAAGGGTTAACACATTTATAGCAGGGAATAGTTTGGGACCTGAGATTGTGCTTCCTTTGTGGACAGATTAAACCAATTGAAGGTGTCTGGAAGACAGATGGAGAAAAGTTACAATATGCCTTATTTGGCTTGGTATCTCTATACCCCAAAAAAAAAATGCTTTGTATAGTCTAGTTTTGGAAAATTCCTAATTGAGCAGCCTAGTTTTATAATCTGAAATGACAGAGAAATTTTTATACAAGATAATTTGCTTAACTTTCATATCAAATCAAATATATATGCCATAAAATCAAAATGTTTCTCTGTCAACATCACTACCTACCTAGAAGATAGACTCTTTTTATACTATTAAGGCAGCTGGTTAAAATTTAAGTAGCACAGATTTCCTCTGTGCCTGCAACAGAATTCCTCTGTGATGGAGAACAAATGAGTACATCCAGGATTTTCATCCTTTGGCTAATTCCATCCTGCACATCTGATTTCAGAGTATTTAACCTGAAATTACCAAGACACTCAGACTTTCAGTAGTGCTGATGGTAACAATTGCAACAAAAGCAAACTGATGCCATGCTGTAAGCTCTGCAGGTCCTGGAGAAATATTACACTTTCTGAAAAATTCATCTGAGATTCCTAATTGGACGTAACTGGTGGAGACTTTCAACAAACAACTTTGATTTTCATGTCCTTGTCTGAAATTACTCAGCTGTAAAGTGGGTCTACATATTACTCCCCAACTCTCTGGAGCTGTAAAGATGATGATTATGATGATGATGATGCAGGATATTTGTGCAAAGCACTCAGTGACAGCACTGCAGAAATGTCTGTGGGGATTACTGATACTGTGTTTAGGGTGAGGTTTTTGTACTTTGCATAAAACAAATGCAGAGGCCGTGCTGAATGAGAGAGCTAAAAACCATTATTGAGTAGCTGCATGCTAACCAAATGAGCCCTGGGTTCTTTGGTCTCCAGAGAAATAACAATTGATCACAAAAGGAATGATGACACAGGTTATGATTGCAAGGGAGCCATTGTGGTGTATTTTAATCCCAAATGTATTTCTTTGGAGAGGTGATGTAATTAAGAAGGTACGTTGGGTTGAGAGGTCATTGCAGGGCGGTTTCTGTTCCAAACTAAATGTTATATTTTCATTTGTGTTAGCTGCACTCACTCAGTCTAGCGGCCTAGCAGCAAAGTTTGTCATCCACTGTCACATCCCACAGTGGGGCTCAGACAAGTGTGAAGAGCAGCTCGAGGAGACTGTCAAGAACTGCTTAACAGCTGCAGAAGACAAGAAGTTGAAGTCTGTGGCTTTCCCCCCGTTTCCCAGCGGCAGGTAGGACTCCCTGTGTCAGGTAGCAGAGGTGGAATTGGCTGTCAGAGCTGCTGCTGTGACAGGGAGGTGCCCTCTGCTCTGTGACCCTGCCTCTGCTGCTGCCATCTGACACAGAGCTGCTCCAGAGGAATCCAGCCTGAAGTGCAGTGTTTGCACGAAACTGCCAGAGAGCCTTTGTAAAGAGAAATTAGCCAACCCACAGGAAAGCTGAGTGGGCTTGCTGTGTTTTCTATTGCTAAACAGTCATTTTCATTCCTCTGCACCACCTCGGGTTTTGTGCCCCTTCATTTTGCTGTGGGGAGTCTAATTAAACCTGCATTTGTACTAATAAGATTATACCAGCATAATACTGAAGGCAGGTAACAGTGATGCCACCTGAGCTACGTGGATGTGGGGTGTTCACTTAAGCCCTCCTGATAATAGATATCTGAAAGACTTATCACACAAAACTTCTCTTTCAGAAGAAAATCTGTTTCTCAAATGTAGTTCTGCTTTCAAAAAGGAAAACTATTAAATCAAGTGTGAAGCCACACATTTCTTTCTTAGTAACTAGCAAGTAGGATGTGCTTGACTAAAAAATCAGAAGTTTTTATATTTTTCTTATTTTTTCTTTCAAATTTCTTTTTAAATCAACAGTTTGTTGGTCTCTGATGACAAGAAATCTTACACAAGCCCTGCTAACTGCAGTAGTTATTTTGTGTTAGAGTTCACGTGCTTATATTTATTTTGAAATGTATCTACTGATTTTGGTAGTAGTGCTCAAAGAGTAGAGTACATAGTACAGTCCTGTTGTGTTGGCCTGACAGTGAATAAAATGAAAGTAAAACTGCATTTGATCAGTGAAATCACCACACATCACTGAATACACAGGAGGTGAAAATGCCATTTTTACACAGATACTCTACAAAGCAAAATATATTTTTATAGATCAGGATGAAGGAATAAATAGAGGGGCAGTGCAATTTTTAGTCATTTTTTTAATATACAGATCTTTTTGTTTATGGTTTTCAGTCAAAGCAAAATGTGATACATTGTTTTAACAGTATTTAATATAAAATTAACTATAGCTTTTAATGCCAATAGTAGTTTCTAGACTTCATGTCTTCTAAGACCATAGAATATAATCCATTCTTGGACCATTAGTCTTAGTGCAGATCCTTCTGCTGCTTTGTTCCATTTCACTCTTCCTCTGACAATTAATTCTCCTAATAGAAATAGAGAGTCTTACCAGGTGCTGCTGGTTTACACTTCATTTATCAAAGGACCTCAAAATTTCCTGAAAAAAGACAGGACTTTCAAATAGGACTTCCTGGTTTTGTTGTCATTTTACTCTACCTACATGTCTGCACATGAAATGCTGGTTTTGTGGGTAGATAAAGAATTATACTATATCAGTTATGTGAATTTTCATTTTCCTCTATCCCATCTTAGGGACTATTTACAGTAACTGATGTAACATTGGGATACTTCAGTTGTGCCAGATCTTTTTGATGGTTTTCAATATAAATATGATTGTAGGTTAGAGAATATTACCACAAAGAGGAGTGAATGAAGGCATCTCGACCTTAATTTGGCTTGGAGTTGTAATTTCAATTTTTTTCACAGGAATCCCAAGCAAAGTGTTTTAATGACACAGTGAGGAAGTCAGCTAAGTAGGTGATGGTTTTGGGTTTGGATTTTTTTTTTCAGTGTTCAGCTAAAAAAATAATCATCCTTTGACATTTTTAGCCTGCCCAGCATGGCATGGAAACATTTAATTCTAAGGGCAAGCTTAAAAAAAATTTGTGTGGTCATAAGAAGTAGAAGCAGATGAAAACAGAAGCTATGCCAGCAAGAAAACTTAATTCAGCAGCAGGTGAATATTGCTATCAAAACCCTGGGGATTGCCAAAGTGCAGCTGGCACTATCTTAGCAGCCTGTGGCTGGAGCAGCTCTGGCTGCCTTCTCTCAGCATCACTGCCCAACACTCACCTGCTCTCTTTTCTTCCCCGACCACACAGAAACTGCTTCCCAAAACAGACGGCAGCCCAGGTGACCCTCAGAGCCATTTCCACTCATTTTGACGGCACCAGCTCCTCCTCCTTGAAGAACATTTACTTTCTGCTCTTCGACAGTGAAAGCATTGGCATCTATGTGCAAGAAATGGCCAAGCTAGACACTAAGTAGCAACGGCAGCCAAATGAAACTTTATTTTTCAACAAACTTGAGTAGCATTAAAAGCATTAGAGGTGGGTTTTATTTTTTCAGTGTGATGATGAGGGGGAGTGGTAGTAGTGTGATGTGTTGTGACTTGATGGAGAGCTGTGATTAGAGATGAGAGGGGTTTAGTCTGATTTCTTCATGCCATTTTTATCACCTTTAGCAATTGAGTTATCATCTGGCTTCAGGAGTTTAGTGTCCTTTGTTACTTTAGCTTAGAAGTTTTTAAAGAGTAACCTCATTTTAGATTTGTAGTGATGATTTCTTCACACACACACACACCCCCCACTTTCAAGAAAGCTCTTAAAAATGTTCTGCTCCTTTTTCCCCTCCCTTGAGGGTAGATGGTGAACTTCTGCCTTCAGCCCACAGAGAGGTGAAAAGTGTTTTAGAAGTGATGCATGAGGAGCTTCTGTTTTGCTTTTAACTCACAATAACCTCTGTAATTACTGAGAATATTTCATGGTGATTTTGTTTGTTTTATAAGAAAAAAAGAAAAAGATGTGTCAAGTGTGGTTATTATTATAAATCCTAATTTTGCTCTGGGGATTTCTCACCCTAAAAAGTAAAAAAAAGGAAAAGACAAGAAAAAAAAGCAGCAGCATCTGTAATTAAGTGCTTGCTGTATCACAACCAACAGCTTTTCTGGCTGAAGTATGGTGCTAATAAGTGACGTAATTAAAGCTGCTGAGGAGATTTTGACACAAAGCTGAACTATATTCTGTTGAATTCCAGGTTTACCATATCCCCTTCCAGGTTTTAGACAGGCATTACCCTGGCAACACTGTGAGCCATTCTCCCTGCAAGCTGCAGAGCAGATGCCAGATCTGTAAGAAGCAGGTCCTTCTTAGAAGAGCAAGAATAGAGAAAGCCAGGGGAAAAAAATACAGAAATACACATAACAAACAAACCACAGAGATTCTGAAAACCACAGTGTTTATTGTTACCAATCAAGGTAAGCCAAGCTTGCTGCTGAGAGCTCTCTCAGCGGGCAGAGTAAAAGGAACATTTCTTCCCTGTTTTTTTCATGGGAACTTCTGTGTAGTTCATTTGGGAAGTGCCTCCTTCCCCTTCACAGCAAGACAGGCACCCCTTTTACATGTCACGGTGACAGGTGGCTTGAGGAGGTGCTGCAGAGGACAGTACCAGTCAGTCCAAGCAATAGAAGTGCACTCTCACCCTCTTCCCATTGCTGTACTCCTTGCTGGACTGTTCCTGGTGCCCTCTTAGGAGGGCATTGTCTGTCCCATCGTCTTCCAGCTCTTGGAGACGAACAGATCCCGGCTCTTGGCCATGGTCACCAGGAGCCGTCCCACATAGTAGCCATTCACCTGGCCTACACCATCATTCCTGCCCATGGAAAGCAGGAATGTTAGTGACCCTGCAAAGAAGATGTAGAGGTGTAAGTGAATCAACTGTTGTCCACCTCTCCTGCATCCACGTGGAACAGCTGTCAGCATAGTTCTGGTAAGTTAACATCAGTGCTCATGAAGAAGAAGACCCATTACGCAGCCAGATTTTTGAGACCAGATTGTTCAGTTTTTATTTGTTGTAGTTTAAGGGGAGAAAGAAGGAAAAGGGAAGTCATCTTACTCCCGAGATTTAACTGGACAGTGAGCAATTTTAAGAAAAGAAAATAAGTTTCATGAATAGTAGACTCCCACCAGCAGATTTATCTCAAGACATTAGTGAAGAAAGAACACATTGTGTGGTAGACTGACACAGGTAATAAATTATCTACGCTGTGTCTTTGGCAAGGACCAATATGAAGCCTGAGCTATAAGCTAACATAACCCCAATTGTGAGTTCCTTGACAGTGAATTCAGTGAGTTCAGAATCTCATGAGAGTTAGACAGCTGTTCCTTGCGACAAGAAAGCCCAACACCTAAGCCCAACACCTAAGGCCAAGTGCTAGGAGCTGACCTTACCTGGCTCGTAGGTTTTGAGAGGCTTCCGTGTCAAGCTGTTGATGATATTTGTCACCACGATGTTGGCATGGAGCCCAGCATGGTAGGCCATCTTGGGCTCTTTGAGATCTGCACAGTCCCCAATGGCATAGATGTTCTCGTAGCCTTCCAGCTGGAGGTGCTTGTTAACTTTCAAAGCACCATTACTTGCCATTTTGTCACCTGTTTTGCCAAACAGCAGGCTTTTAGAAGCAGCTTTGTGTTGCTTCTTGTGGCCTGAGACCCCAAAATGCTGCTGCTGTAATTGACACAAAGTGAGAGGTTGTTTTTCACTCTCTTTTCTATGTGTCAGGGAAGAGCTGCTTTTTGCCTTGCTGTAGTTACTCACTGCAGTCTCGTGCAATGCATCATCCTTTGCTATTTCTGTAGGATCACCCCCGCAGGTTGTACACAGTCCATTCCCCACCTGACACCCCTCAGGCACCAGACACTGAAGACCTGCTGCTTCTCCCCACCCCGTGGTTTGGGTTTTTTCACTTACCAAATGCAGCAGCATATGCAGCAGAGTTAATCTTTATCCCTGTGCACAGCACCACCATGTCAACAACCACCTCGGTGCCCTTCTCTGTCCTTACTACCGTGTCCTTCTGGAACTGGTTTGGCCTGAGGTTTTCCACGTCACTGACCTTTTCACCTGTTGCAACAGAGAGCCCTGGGTCACAAACCTTTGCTAGGCTGTGGTTTCCAGCAAACCCAGAGAAACAGGAATTCAAGGGAGCCATGTGTAACCAAAAAAGTCAGAAAGAGGACATGAGGAGATGCTCTGGCTAAAGGAAGAGCAGCCTGTAGGTGTTCAGAGGCATCGTTAAGGACATACTTAGCAGAAGCCGGACTCCTTTCCTGAGGAGAATCTCTTTCACCTCCTGACGGACACTGGCTAGCAGCTCCACGTCAGCCAGTGCAGTTTTTGAGTGAATGAGGATGACCTGTTGGGGACAAAACAGCAAATGGGGACGCAGGAACAGAACAGGACTCACTGCCTGCAAGGTGGGAGCAGCTACAGCTGGCCTCCCTCCACCCTAAATTGATGCCTGCAAGAACAAGCCAGGAAAGGGCACCTAGGGCCACAGTCCTTGCTGGTGGCTGGCTACAGGCTCAGCAACCACACGTGCAGTCATCTCAGGCACCTCCAGCAGCACCATCACGGACCAGTCTCAAAAACCAGGAGGAAGTTAATTGTGATGAAGATGCTCCTACCTCTTTGTCCGGGTACTCCGTTTTGATCTCGGCAGCCATCTCCACTCCAGCAGCACCACCTCCCACTACCAGGATGCGCTGAGATTTCTCAATCTTCAAGAAAAAATTTGTGTTACAAGAGAACTGCAAAGGGCAGGAAGCCAGATACCTTCAGTCACTCTGTGAACATTCTGGGACACAGCACAGGCCCAACAGCAATAAAGCTCTTAGCTCATTAAGCAGCAACAAGAAAGGAGTGCCCTGTGCACTCTTGCTGCCTACCCTGTAACACTGTTGAGCATTTTAGGTTTCCCCTTGTGCTAGAGAAGCCATGAGGAGCTCCTTGTCCTGGCTGCTCCTCCCTTTCCCTTAGACACAGCTGGCTCCAGATAGCCACAGTGGTATCCGGGACAGGGAGGCCGAACAAAGGCAGGCAGCACTTCCTACGAGTTGATTCCTCACCTCTTTAACCATGTCTTCATAGGTCTGGATGGCACTTTCCATGTCAATGACTTGGTTGAACTTCCCAGGGAATGGCCCATCACTGCCTGTTGCAAGAATGAGATGGGAGTAGTGAAGCTCCTGGGAGGGCAGAAGGTAGAATGGGATATTAGACCTCTTAAAAACAGAGCCTAGAACGCAGTGCTTGCCTCCTAGGTATTGGTCACTCATTCCCTCATCTCCATCCCTTGCTGGTAACCAGGAAGGTACTTGTCACTGTCAGGAAGTGACTTTAGGAAGAGACCCGGTCCAGGTCACACCAAGTAACTGTTCCTCAAGGTCTGAGCTAAGCACCATTCAGGTGAGTTGAGAGCTTTAAAGAAATTACCCTAAATTTACAGGGAATAACCTGATAATTTTGCTGGATGCTAACAGCTGGTTCCAGAGACTAACTTCTGTCCTTCACTCTCTCCTGAACAGAGGTGAGACGCTCTGGCTGAAAAGAGTGATTGATGCTGCTGCTCTCAGCTCTTCCTGCAGTTAAATAAGGATCTGAGCCCAAGGTTTAATTGTTGAGCTCTAAATCCAGCTCTAAGAATAAAAGCTCAGCTGAGCAGGAGATGGGGTTGGGTATTTACTGCACACCCACATCCCAGCACAGCTGAAGGCCACTTAGCTCAGCTGGAAGTGATGGGGCCATGGAGGATGCCAAGTTCTTCAGGAGGATGGAACACACCCTGCTGAAGGCTGGCTCCTTGCGCTAGCAGGTGATCCCATAAGGCAGCCAGGTCATTGCAACACCCACCTCACCATCACTGAGCATGACTTGTTGCCTCCCAGGGTCTATGCCCACGACCTTGCCTTGTCGGAAGCTGTCCCCAAAGGTGACTGAGTAGGAGATGAAAGTCTTCTTGGCAAATCCTGTGAGGAGAGGAGACAATGGAAGAGCTCTCCTTCTCTGGAGGCTTACAACCCCCTCTTCTCATGCTGTCCTTGCTCAGACAAAAGCGTGGCATGCATCTGGGACTGTGGGCTGGGCTTTTGCTGGGTGTTATCTCTGCCCAGCAAGGAGCTTCAGGACCTTTGCCTCAGATCAGATGACACCCTTGGCTAGATGGCTTTGTCTCTGCTCCTTGTATCTCCTGTACTGGTTTACCAATAACTGTTTCTGTGGTCCTGGCAATTTCAGGCTGGGCATCAGAGGCCTTTTTCATGTAATCTGCCTCTCAGACCAAACTTTTCCTATCCTTTTGATCCCAGCCTCGAACATGATATTTTACCCCTAAATTCCCCAGTGACTGGACTAATGGGGTTGGCCCAGCCTCCAACTGAGGGGCCAGGCAGGCCTGAGCAGCTCTACCAGGGTTTTATCATCCAAGGCCTCATTACTCAACTGCTTCACATTTCAAGAGTAAGGTACAGAGAGTGATTGACTCACCCCTTCCTGCTACTATTACTTTTAGCTTAGCCACCTTCTAAACTCTTGGG
>VZSE01013088.1:1294-18725 GCA_013398275.1 Promerops cafer | reverse complement strand
GGGAAAAAAAAAAAAAAAAAGGTGGAGGGGGAAGGAGGGATGGTCTGAGCAGTTTTTGCTCAGTTTTCCCAGCAGATGTTCAATTAGCTTAATCACAGACAGGCTGTGGGTCCTGCCGGTGCCAAGTATTTGTTTTCCAGGTGGAAAACATCAAGTCTTTCACCACTGCAGGGTGGTGAAGGCCGTGCGAGCACCGCGTTCCGTGCCGCTCCCCGCGTCCCTCGCGGATCCCGGCGGGACAGGGGAGCTGCCCGAGCCCTTACCGCTCTCCACGGCGGCCCGGAGGGCGGCCACGTTGTGATGGAAAGCATCTCTCACGTCCACCAGCACGAAGGGGACGGCCCAGGACTTGAGCAGGCTGGCGGCCGCCGTCCCTCCGAAGCCTCCCCCGACCACCACGACCCGCACGGAGTCGTCCAGGGACAGGCGGGAGCCCATGGCGAGCGGGGCAGCCGCGGCTCCCGGCGGGTCGCGGCGCGGGGGCCGAGCCGGGCTGCGTTCGGCCTTCCCGGGCGGAGCTGCGGGCGGAGCTGGGCTCCTCGGCGCTGAGCCCGCCACCCAGAGCTTGCAGAGCACGGCAGTGCCGGGCAGCAGAGCAGCGGGCAGGGCATGGCTCCTGCCAGGCGAGCACCGTGTCCCGAGCGCAGAGCACTTCACCTGCCCTAAACCCCCCCCGCATCCCCCCGAGAGAAGGGGACCGAGGGTTTTACAAACTGCGGGCTCTGCTCTGAACACGTCTGCAAGGCTGGGTGAATAATGCAGTGGAGGACGGCCCACTCCACCCGAAGAAACAACCTCTTGGAGAGGCAAGTTAAGATTACAGAATTACAGAATCAATTAGGAAAAGACCTCTGAGCTCATCGAATCCAGCCTATGACCAAACCAGCACAATGTCAACTGGACCGTGGCACTCAGTCTTTCCTTAAACACCTCCAGGAATGGTGAATCTACCACCTCTCTGAGCAGTCCATCCAATGTCTAATCACCCTTTCGGTAAGGAAATTCCTCCTGATGTTCAACTTAAACACAGAAAACATGTATTTGCTCTGAGTGGAGCAGGAAAGGGAGCCCAGAGATGGCTGTGCCAGAGGGAAGATCACAAAATCTCGGAATGGTTTGGGTAGGATGAGACCTTAGAGGCCATCTGGTTCCAACCTCCCCACCACGGGCAGGGACACGAGCTCAGCGTCAGCACGGTGGAGATGGCGGGATACAAAGAGGGAAGGGCTGAGGAGGTAGCAAAGGGCCCAGGAGAAGGGTAGTAGGGGGTGGAGAAGATTGTCAGTATAAAGGACATCCATATCGCGCTCTTCCGCACCACGGAAATTGCCCCGGAGACTTTCAGCTCCTGTGGCATTTTGGATAAATATAGCTGCTGGCCCCGTGGATAAAAATAGTTGCTGCACACACTGCGGTGCTGTGAGCCAGCAGAGCTGCCCCCGCACTGCCCTGCTCCCGCCCTGCTCCTCAGCCCTCCCTTAGCGACACAGCCCGGTGCCAAAACCCCCTCCCAGCAAAACCCCCTCCAGCCTGGTGGGTGGGAGAGGACGAAGCAATTTTCCTGGAAAAGCAGGGCCCGGACTCAGGATTGCCGCCAGAGGGTGCAGCCAGCTCGGCCGTGGGGACATGGGACACGGTGCCCAAGTCCAGCGCATCCTTGGCTCGGCCGCAGGAGGGGCTCGGGGGCTGGGGAAGGAGGGTGACAAAGGGGTCGAAAGGAGTGGGGGACCTTCCTGCACCCCACGATCTTCAGCCTGGAAGAGAGCTGGGAGGGGAGGGGAGGGATGGAACAGCCAACAGTAAAGCTGGAACGGAGAATGGGCCTTTCCTTGATGGGAAAGGCCATGGTTCCACTGAAATACACCCAGGGCAGGTTGGTGCTGTTTATTACACAGGACTCAGCTGGAAATGCTGAAATTTTCAGTAGGAGAAAATTTTGATTAATCTGTGCAAATTAAACCTTCAGAGCTGCTAAACAGAGAGGCACCTGTCCTGGCCAGGAGATCCAGGAGCTATGAATGTCCAGAGGCTGGGAAATATCCCCAGAGTAGCAGTGCTCCAGGTCTGGTCCCTGTCTTTTCTCCTGGTACTGGCATGGTACCTCTGTGAGGACGCTCCTGGAAGAACCTGGCAATGGCTGGCTTTGGGAAAGCACAATTCAGTGCAAAAATTGTAAAAAAACCAAACCCACCTCCATTTCTAAAGAGATGAACTCTGAAATTTGAATCTGGTTTAAGCTCTTCCCTAAAATTACATGGACAGGCTTGCTTGGCACCGATTGTGTGTGAAGCCATCCCAGTCGGGGCAAGGTTTGTCCTTACCTGTATAACTTCCTTGGTGTTTCATCGTGCTGCAGCAAAGCTGGATCAAGGGCCCATTCCTAACAGATGAGGATGCTGAGGATGAGTTGCCACTTCCCAAATGCTGCTTTCCTGCCCCCCTTCCTCTGCACCTTTGTGCCCAGCTCTGTCTTTTCCAGAGGCAGTTTTGGGCTCTTCATGACAGATATTTTCCTGTATTTTACAGCATATACCCACTGCAGGGAGCAATCCATTACTCCAGGAGTACTCAGTTAATGTCCCATGTCACCTGATGTTTTTCCCCTCCAGGTATACATGAGGGCTACCTTCAGGTAAACCCAGTTGGACAACAGAAGATCAGGGCAACCTTTCAAAAAAAGGAGGAAAAATCTTCTGGGACAGTGAGTTGGAGATGCACCAACAAGCAAGAAAAGGTCACTGGCAAAAAGAGTGCCCAGAGCAAAGAGGGAGGGTAAAAGGAGCCTTCATGGAAACCTCACACTCAACCCCAGGCAAACAGGGAGAAACTGGGAATACCCAAAGCTGTGGCCAGTGGGAGCCCTCAGTGTGCAGGTCAGGGCTCAGGTTTGGCAGACGGGATGTTTGGATGATACTCCTCCAGCTGGCTGCAGGCCGGTGGTGAAAGTCCATCAGCCTCAGAGAGGGGTTTTTCTCCTGCTGGGGGTCAGTGGGGCAGAGACAGGTGGCGGGCCCGGGGCAGTGACTGCCCTGCCCTGCCCTGCCCTGTTGCAGGCTCCCTGGACTTTCCTCGCAGCTGCCCCATGGACCAAGTGCTCCCTGCGGGGTGGCAGGGGTCCAGTGGGAAGGTGTAGGGAAGGGGCTCTGTGAGATGGTCTCCATGGGTTCCTGAGTCCTCTCCTCATCAGGTGTAATCCAGCATCATCCAGAGCTAAGAAACATCCCTCTGAGGATGATTAATCCACACATGGGTACAACAGTGCTGCGTGGGGAGACTTTAGGATGCCCCAAGTGCCCCTGTGTTGTATTGCATTCTTTTTCATTTTCCCCTTAAAGTTGAAATAGTTACTAAGGTTGGTATGTTCCAGTTCTCCCCTTTAGTTGTAATGTGTTGGTTTGCTCCCCAGAATGTACCCCTCCCCCTCTCCCTGTCAATTATTGTAAACCCCACCTAGCCCTCCAGAATGTTCCTTGTCAATCAGTGTAACCCTTCCGTCCCTCCCTGTCTGTACCTGTAACCCTTCCCTTTTCCCTAGAACCTTCCACAAACCTCAATGCCCCATTGGGGCGTGTGACCTCTTCCCTCCACCCCCTTTCCTATTGGACCCCTCTTTGTAAGCCCTTCCCTTTTCTCTGCCCCTGAACCCTGTCTAGTGGTCCATGAGTTGTACCCACCCCTTGACTGTGTCTCCCTTAAAACCCTGTGCACAGAGGTACTCGGGGCTGTTTGGTCCCTGTATCCTGCTGCTGGGGATCCCCTCTTTCCTAGATCTTGCAATAAATCCTTGTTTGGGACCCCCAACCAACAGCCCCGACACCAGCTGTTGAGCCTGAAGAGACCTCACAGGTTCAGCTCGTGGAGTTCTTACCCACAGCTGTTTCCTGCTCTCGGCACGGGGCCGGAGTGTGCCCACACCACCGAGGAGCCCATCAGGACTCCAGGGCCGTGTCACCCCTGCTCTGCACTGGCCCAAAGCCCTGCAAGCCTCTGCATCTTTGTCCTGCCCTCCCTCGTCATCAGGGCAGTTTGGCCTCCCTAACTTTGCAGTAACCCAGACAGGCTGGAAGAGGGATAACATTCCTCCCTTCACCCTCCTCTAGGAAGCAGTTCTCCCACCTGGGCCAGGCTGAAGGCCCCATCCTTCCCTGCCAAGCCTGAGCTGCTGGAGAGTCTGTTTCTGGCTCACAGCCATCTCTGCAAAACCCCAAATCCTCTCCTGTATCAGCAGCCTTACACACCACATTCCCTCTGCCCACAGACACGTCCTGCACATCGTCCTGTGACAGCCCCAGTGGCACCAGTGTGGCTGCAGCTCTTGGCTGTGCCCCTGGAGGCTTTGCTTCAGGGAAAGGAGGATTTTGAGTCTCCCAGGGATGAGGATTGCTCCAGACAAACTGCGTGGCCCATCCTTGCTCCATGGCTCCCCATTTTGCCTGGATGAGCTGGTTGCCTTCCATGCCTCAGGGAGCTCTGCTTCAGCCAAGGTGGAATCGTGTCTGTTCATGGCAAAGAATCACCTGGAAAAACCAATTCAGACAGTTCCTGGCTGCTTTTAAACATTGTAATACGTAATTTGGCGATTCGTGTCATTATAAAAACAAACCATGAAAATATTCTTGGGGATGTTTGGGTTTTTCCCTATTGTGTCTTTCATTTTGCAGTGTCTGGTTTCGTGTATCAGTCCCCCCTGACCACGGTTTGTTTTGTAAAGGCAAATACCTTTCATCAATCAGTGGAGGCCTACCCACTGTATCTCTCAGTGCTAATCTTGTCTATCACAAGCAGACTCAGAGTTGTTTGTAGAGACAAGCTTGTTACTCCTATCAATGATTTCATTATTTATCTTTAAAACCCTTTTACTGTAAGTTGCTGACTCTTACTGTAAGTTACTATTATGTATTTCTACTGCTGTGTAACTGTCTTAGAAAATAATTGACTTTTACTAGATCCACTTTTGTGTATGGAGAAACTGCTGCTTATTTGGACTTAGACCCCAAGCACAATGCAACCCCCGAAAAGCTGCCTATATAAGAGGCAGAAAACCAAAAGAGAGATGGGCTTGTGGTGGAGAGGCGACTGCCCTGCGTCCCCAGCGCTGTTTGCTCGTTCCTTATCAACAAACAATAGATTGCCTTATTGATTGACCAATTCGATTGTGATGAGTAATTTATAACAAAAATTATTTATAACAACATCAACACTGGCTATTTTATACCTTATACATAAAAATCTACTTTTAGCAGAAGTCAACAAGGTCCCACTTACTTATATTTATTCTCTCCCTGACAAACCTCATTTTTCATTTCCAGTTTTTCAGTGGCTTGAGAAGACAAGATGCTTCCCATGGACAACAGCACCAAAATCACCCTATTTTGGTCAGGCTGGACCAAAATTGTGACATGTTTTTATAGGCAGTGTCTCTGTACATGCCAGCCCATAAATTGGTCACGGATCCCAGCCAGAAAAGGATGGGAAAACCCCAAGGGTGAAATGCAATGGTCTCTGCAATTCAAGTGATCTTTGTATCCATGAGAAGAAATGTGGGGAGCTGGGATGTCCCTCCACCCCACCGCAGGGCTGTGCCCCAGTGCTGTTCTCCTTTTTCCTGGGATCACAGCGTGCTCTGCCAAGGTTCTCCCCAGCTCCTCTTTTCCTGCACAGTACAGGATGACTTTGCCAGGCTCAGCGTGCTGCTGTGACAGGCTTCACCTCACCTGCCATCACCACCTGCAAACTGGGGCTCAAACCAAGGCAGGTTTTGGGGAAATGGGGGTGGCCAGGCTCATGTCAGCTCCTGGCATGGGGTGAGCAGGGACCGAGCAGGGCTGTCCTCCCCCTGGGAGGAAACCCCAGCTCAGACAGCTCCTGCAACTGCCTTTGGGTTTTGTGCCGTGCAGACCTTTCCTACCCCTCCAGAGCCAAGCATATAGCAGACACTGGGAATTTTACAGGAATGCCATTTTGTGGGAATTCATCCCTGATTGTGCTGTGATCCAGGCAGGTGCCAACAAGAAGCTTTATCAGCTTTATTCATGTCAGCTGCCTGGCTATAAGGATTTCGTTGGAAATTCTCTGGCTCCTCCAGCCCTGGAGCCCAGAGATTGACAGTGTGGTGGCAACTTTCTTTTATGGGATAACATGGTTTGTGGCATTAATCCTTGTGGAGTGGTAGAGAAGCATAAAGGATGTCAGTGGCTGGGGTTTCTTTGGGAAAAGGGAGAGGGCTTGTGCAAGCTCCTTTGCTCTTGGGGCAGCTTTTGAGAAAGAACAGCTTTCACTCCTGATGTGGGGAGTTTTCTTCCCCTTGCCCCCCAGGTTTCATTACAGTGAAAGCAGAGCATAGAATAAAACTGTGTCCTGAAAAAAATGGGCCTCACAGACAGGCAGCCTTTGTCTGAAGGTGTAATTACAGGATAAATATGGGATGCAGACCAAGAAATGCAGTCTGGTCAGGCATGCAGTCTCTTAGAAAAACACAACAGAAAACAAGGTTGTCATTTAATGCTGAAATGTCCACATGTGCTCCAGCCCTCGTGGGTCCCTCACTGGCCCATGGGTCTCCCCACTGACCTGGTGTTTGGATGTTTGGATGGTGCAGCTGAAGCCATGGACCAGCTCCTTGCAAGAACCACACCAAGCCCCACGATGGAGAGCAGGAAAGGGTTGATCCGGCCTCCAGCAGAAGCCAGTGGGGCTGGGTGAGGGCAGGCGACTGCTGGTGTGATGGATTTCCTTCCCTCCAGCCCCTGTGCAGAAATCCCCTCTGATAGGGCTGCGAGGAGACACGGGGGATTAGCTCATCCGATCCCATTAAATGGAGCTGAACAAGTGAGGAGAAGGGTATGGGGGGTCAGGACAGCCTGCAGAGCAGCCACCACTTCTGCTGTTTGGGAGAAACCTCATGCCAGGCTGGAAAAAGGCCTTTTTATGGATTTCTATGGACCAATCTGGCAGCTTGGCTTCATGGCCCAGCAGGGCCACCTGGGTATTAAACTGCAGGCCATCTAAGGTGGCATTTCAGACACGTGTCCACCTTGACCGCTCTCTTACTTGGCACCAGCAGCTTCTGCCTCAAGCAAGAACTGCCTCTCCACAGCAAGCCCAGCCATGCCAGCATGGCCCCAGGCAGCCCTGGGCACTCTGAGAGGGAGGCAGAGAAGCAGCAGGATGTACCTGCTGCCCAAAGTCAACTCCGGATTAGACTGGTGGGAGGGAATCATTTCCCAGAAAGATCCCATTTAGAGGAGAACAGCACATCCATCATTTGTTAAAGCTCCCACTGGTGCTACATCATCTCGTGTCACCTGCAATGACCCCAAGGAGAAGCAGTTTTGGCTGGTGGCCCTGCCCCACGGGACACGTCCCCTCACTGCTCTGGGCTGCTTGTGGAAGAGGTCTCTTTGGTGACAATTAGCATCACCACAATGTTCCCGAATTCCCCCCAAAGCACAGCTGCAGCAGGCTGGGAGGTGAGCCTGGAGGCTGTACAGCTGCAGGTTGGGATTCTTTTATTTCCTTATTTTAAACCAAGCTTTAGTACTGCTTTATTTCAGAAAGCTTAGATCTTTTGAAAAGAAGATTGAATTTATTTTTATTTTGGCATTGGTGTCTAAGAGAAAGGGTGAGGCTGCATCCATTGCAGCTCCTCTTGTGGGCTTCCTGGGTGGTCTGTCTGCATGCAGGTCTGTCCTTGCTCTACGGCACTGTCTCTTGCTGTGACTTTCCCAATCTGTGCTTTTCCTCCCAAATCCCTGCCTTTCGTCCTCCACGGAAAGAGCCGGGCAAGGCCTGGCAGCAGCCAGAGCAGGCTGAGCAGGAGGCCCCTCTTGTGGGGGGACAAACCTCCTCCCAGCCAGCTCAGGGGGAATTCAGCTGCTGCAGCCCCGAAAGGAGCCGTGTAATTTGCGGCTTCCCGATGCGCCTGGAGTCCGTGGGTTTAATGGGAGCAATTAGCCCCGCGGAAATCTGCATGGGTCGGGGGCATGTCTTCTCTCTGTCCTGTGACGGTTTTGACGGGAAGTTGGAGGGTGTCCAGGAACACCCCTAAGCATTGCTTGTGCCGGGCTGGAGCCGGCGGGGGCGGAGGCAGCGCAGGTAAGAACGGGCGGCCGTCGCCGTCCCCTCTGGCCTCGGCTCAGCCCAGCTCCCGCTTCCCTCGCCGCTTGTTTCCCGTGTTCCTGGATTTGCCTGTCCTTGCCCCCTGAACGCGGCTTTCCGAGCCCCGAAGCGCCTCCACCCACGGTGGGATGGCAGGGGGATGCTGGCCACTCTCCAATGTCCCCTCTTGGGCTGTGGCAGCTCAGTAGCTACTCACCCCTCATGCTGTTTCCCAAGTAATTACCCTAAAATTATTTTCTCTGCAAAAGCCAACCTAATGGTGCTTTTCTAGAGGCATTTTCCACGAACCTGCGTCCGACTGCATTCCCCCTCATGCTGGCTGAGCTCTGAGCTTTTCCCAGCGCGCAGCTGCGGAATACCCATCTGACCTCAGTGACCCTGCTGCTTTCCCAGCAGGAAGCCTCCGAACAAAACCCGATTCACTCAGGAGCCCCAGGGCTGCTTGTGATGCCGAGAGCTGCGTGTGAGGCGGGGAGGAGGCTGACTCTCTCCATCGCCTGTGAGCGATGAGGGTATGCCAAAAAAATCCCCACTTTTGTGCCCTTTCCCCGTCGAGCTGGCACCGAGCACCCTGAAGTCACACCTTGAAGCCTGATGCAGCTCGGCCCTGCTCGGAAAACCTCCGCAGCCGGGGCGGGAGGGCGGATGGCCGCCCGGGGCTCCGGTGTGGCTGCTCCCCGCCGGCCGGCCCCGTGCTCCTCAATGCCGCCTCTGTTCTCCCTCTTGGGTCAAAAACGCAGCTTTTGTGAGCTCAGCCCAGCCGCAGCCCTTCGCCGGAGCCCCAGCTCGTTCCTCCCGGCCGGCGAAGCGCAGCCCAGCTGTGGCCAGCTGCCGCCTCCTTTCATTTATTTATTTTTGCTTCTGGCCAACAGCTCTAGTTGGGGAGAAGGGGGCATGCGGCTGCTGGGACCCCGCAGGGCTCCTCGGCAAGCCTGAGGTGGAGCCAACCACTCTCCACCAAAATGCTTGACTTCTCCCTGACGTGGCTGCCGTAACCCAAAATACCTGGGGGAGAAAAAGAATGAGCTACAAAGAGGGCTAAAAATAGGCATTTTAATTAATGAAATGTGAATTGGAGGAGGCAGCTCGGCACTGGGTCAACATCTGCACATGGCAAACGCCCTGAAACTCCCTGGGCCTCTGCCAGGTTTGGCCACCCACCAGTGCTGCTAGCACATATTTCTGGGGCTCCCCCTGGGCAGGGGACACCCACCAATACTAAGGAGGCAGGAGATGCTTTGGACTCGGTGCTGGTGGTTTTGTTTTTACTCAGATAAGCCTGACCATCTTTCAGCACCGCTGCCTCATGGGGGCTGGGGGGGTTACAGTCCTTGGGGGCTCTCTCAAGATCATACAGAAGGACATGTGGTGGTCTCCAGCTAAAACGTGACCTCTCTTCTGGGTGTCTCCCTTTGTGGTACATTGTGCTGCCCTGATTTTTGGGCTTAGCTCCTTGACCAGCCTCCCCCTCCTTTTCACATAATAAATAAATAAATTCACCTGGTATGCAAATACACAGGAAAAGAAGGAAATAAACCCAAACCTCCAAAACCAAGTTTGAAGAGCACCAAACCAAAATCACCTCATTTTGTTGTAGCCCAAGTGCCATCCAGGGCTCTGTGGGCAGTTTCCAGTCTGTGCTGGTGTATGAAGGCACTAAACCAAGAAGGTCTCTGGGGTCTGGGTGCTTGCTGGCACCACAGGGATTTTGTCCTTGCCCCGTCCCAGCTGACATGGGGGGTGGCAAGGCAGAGGTGCTTGGTCCTGTCCCCCTCTGCTTGCCATCACCCTCCTCTTCCTCAGTGCAGCTCCTGAGCTGGGGAGGTGGCCCTGTTGCCGACCTCGCCGCCCCTCACCTTTACCATTTCCCCATTCCCGGAGAAATTGTGTAATTCAGGCTCTGCAGGCCCCTGGGGCCAGCTCTGCCAAGATGCTCCGGCTCCTGGGGCTGCCATCTGGCAGCAGCGAGGAGCATTTTTGGGAGCAGGGACCCCCAGGTCGTCTCCGGACCGGCCGGGAGCACGGCCGCAGCCCCTCGTTCCGCCCCACCGCCGCCGCCCCGCGCCGTTACGTGACCCAGGCGGGCTGTGCCTCCTCCAGCAGGCTGAAGGAGCGGTTGGCCAGCGCCGCGGGGCTGCTGGCCAGCTTGTAGCCAAAGAGCTGCATGGCTGGGGCGCAGGCGTCCTGCACCACCTGCGCCAACTTGAAGGGCATGCTGAACCGCCACTTGTCGAACTGCTCCGAGGAGTTCTTGCACGTGGAGTAGACGCCGTTGCCGTCGCGGGGAGCCTGCGTGTTTTTGCCGATCCACTCCTCCACCTGCTGGGTGAGGGGCAGCCCGGCGAAGCGGAACATCTCCCGCGCCTTCTGCAGCGGCGCCCGCGCCACGTCCTCGTAGCGCACCAGCATGTAGCGGCCCCGCAGCCAGCCCGGCCGCCGCAGCCCCAGCTCCGCCGACACACGGATGCTCTCACAGTTGCCCCGCAGCCGCTGCACCTCCTCCTCGCGCAGGGGAGCCTCCCCTTCGGACGCCCACTTCTTCCAGGTCTCGTACTTGCCGGAGAAGGCCACCATGCGTGAGGCCAGGACGGCGCGGGGGTCCCGCACCAGCTGGATGATGCGCAGGTCCAGCCGAGGGTCCTCCACCAGCGGCTGCAGGAACTCCAGCTGCCGGATGCGCACCGTCTTCAGGGCCACGTGCTGCTTGCGCCGGCACGCCTCGGCCGCCAGCGTGATGTTGAGGGGGCCGCAGCGGCGGTTCTTGCAGTAGTACTTCTCAAAGACCTTCTTGGTGCTGGGTGTGCACACGGGCTCCTCGCACAGTGAATGGCTGGAGCCCCGCCGAAACAAGAAGGGCGTCAGGTGGCCCTCGGGCACTGGTGAGATGAAGTTCTCTAAGATGTAGAGGTCGCAGAGGAGGAGTTGCTTGAGGACATCTCGGTAAACCAAGGCTGAGCCCACCGCGCTGGCTCCCCCTGGCAGGAAGGTCACCGTCTTCTCGACGTGCCAGAGTGGCTCGAAGAGGTAGAAGATGCTGCCCTGCTGGTTGAAGAACTCCCCGACGAAGGAGGAGCCAGTGCGGGTGGTGGCCATCAGCAGGACGTGCCGCCGTGGCCCAGAGTCCCCGTCACCTGCCAGCTGCAGGGTGATGTTGTACAGGTGGGACCTCAGCTGGGAGAAGGCAGCGTCCAGCTCCTGCAGCGAGGCCAGCGAGCCGTTCTTGGCCAGCGCTGGGCTGACCTCCGTGCTGTTGGCCTCTGCCTGCGGGGACTGCTTCAGCTTGTCCGACACCCTGTGGGGAGACCCAGCCCAGCCTGGAGGACAGCGGGACCACCCGGCATCCCAGCAGGGGACTTGGGGGGCTCCTGCTGCATAGGAGCTCGGGACTGGGGGAGAGGGGCTGCAGACCTTGGCGTGGCTCAGATACCCACTGCCTACCTGGAGATGAAGTTGTTCTCCTTCTCGATGATGATGAGGCTGATGACGAAGACCAGCAGAACGGCATACTTGCTCCTCATCTTCAAGCAGTGCAGCAGCTCCCGGATATCCTGGGGTAAAGCGCGTCGGATCTCCATGGGGAACAAACACAGGTCCCTCCTGCACGCTGGAAAGGTGTCTAGGGCCGTGCCAGCCCTGCCTGTGGGGAGAAGGCGGCTCAGCATGGTGATGGTTCCGTGCGGGCAGGGTCAGAGGCTGACAAAGGCTTGGCAAGAGCAGTAAAAAAGGAGGACCTCCTCCCTACTGCTCCATCCCACCCCCGAGGAGCAGCTGCCTGAATGCCCCACTGGCTGCTCCTCCTCTTTCCCAAAATATATCTGCCCGACAGGACCCCTTCCCACGCTTCCACCAGCCACCGCTGCCCACCCTGAAACCCAGTCCCCGCCACCCGACAGCTGCCTGCTTCCCTCTGGCAAAAACCTGCTGCTGCCAGCGAGGGACCCCTGGATCATCTGGATCTTGGGCACATTGTAGCTCCCAACCTGTGGAAAGGGGAGGGTTGGAGGCTTCACTGTAGGGCCCCAGTGTGGGGCTGAGCAGCTTCCGCCTTCCCCCAGCATGGCAGCAGCAGCTGCTGAGCCTCGAAAATGAAACCCAGAGAGTTTTCAGGAACAACGGCAGACCAGAAAATGTTGCTGCTGCCAGTCCCCCTCGGAGAGTAGAATGCTCCGGGGGAGGTTTTTGCGAAAAAAGAAAATAACCCAAATGATGGTGCAGCTGCTTGGTGTGGGATGCAACACCAGGAGACTTGGCATCCCCGCCGAGCAGAAAAGACCCGCCCCCCCAGTCTTCCCTTCAGCGCCTGAACCGGGGTGGTGCTGGAAACCGCTCTGAGTTGCACCAAACCCACACCCCAGATGGAGGTTTTGGGGGCCACAGCTGCTGTTTCTGACTCTGGGGCAGGTCCCCAGTGTGCAGATTTACACCCCTAGGCCTTGCTGGCACCTGCCACCTGCCTGGCTGGCCGCGTGGGTGACGCCGTTCGCTCGTCCCGCTTTCTTGGCCAGACTTTTGGTGACTCAGGGGAAGTCTATTTAGCCTTGGCTGGGCTCTGCCAGCGCATCCCACCCCTGCTTTTGGGGTGAAGGAGGGGAGCCAGGCAGAGCCCCATCCTTTGGGGGGCCCTGGGGTTTGCTGGAGGGGAGATGCCCTGGCCAAGCCTCCTTGCAGCCCTCGGCAGAGCAAGCGTGGAGTGGGGAAGCCCTGCCAGGCATTGCGTCACGTCCCAACCTCTTCTGTGTCATGCTCAGCCAAAATGTGCATTTTTTAGTGTTGCTCACTGAATGCCCGTCTGGCTGGGAAGGAGGGAGCATGGGCAGGAGGGGTGGGATGTGCCCCGTGGCCAGGGCAGCAGCCCAGCCTGTCAGGTTCCCAGTCCTCTCTGTGTGAGGACCAGGAATTTCCCAGCTTGAGCAAACCACTCAGCCCCCGAGGCTTGGCTTCCAGCCATCTCCTTTCCAGCAAAACCTTCTAAAAAGAGACATCCCCACCCACGCACCCAGGAAACTCAGGATTTAGCAGGATGCGGGAAATCTGGAGAGCCCTGGCAGCCCCAGAGCCCTCCCACAGTGGTCCCCCAGCTCTCCCCTTTCAGCAAGTGGCACCGAGATCCCCGGCACACGTGTGTGCGTGTGCGTGTGTGCGTGTGTGTGTGTTTTAAACAGCCCTGTTAGTTTAGTTTGTCATCACGCCGCTCCTCGGGGACAGGCCAGCAGCCGGGGCAGGTGCCTTTCGCCAGCCACCCCCCATATCCCCCCTCCTCGGTCGTGCCCCCTCGATGACAGGACTTGTCGGAGTATTTGAGCAACCGAGAGGAAAAAACCAAATACACAAAGTCCTCGGTGCGCGGCCGCGTCTCTCAGCGCCCGGCACAGTCACAGTCACGGCATCCCGAGGGGCGGTGATCGGCATCCCTGCCCTCGCCTGGGGCTGGGGACAGTCCCCTCACTGCCCGCAGCACGCACGCACAGGGCATGGCATCGACCGCTTCCTCAGACAAATCCCTGGGCAAAGCCAGCCCGGGATTTGCCCCTCTAATGCCTGACCACAAATGAGCTACAGACCAGGAATTATTTGCAGGGGTGACACAGAGAACCACGTCCGGCAGTGCTGGCGAAACTCTCATTCCCAGGCCCGGGGCAGACATAATTCATTAAATAAACAGCCGGCTGCAAACGTCCTGCCTGGGACCCGCGGGGCCGCAGCGACAGGCGCGGGGGCCCCGTCAGGGCTGAGCCGTGGGGCTGGGGACACGCGGGTGACCCGGGGAAGCTGCCTGGGGCCGCTTGGCATCCTAAAGCTCTTCCTCGCTGGGGCCCGTGAGGCGCAGCCCGGCTGGGGCGCTGCACAAGCGACAAGCACCCCTTTGTGAGTGGGAACAGAGGGGCTCTGTGTCCTCGCACGTTCCCCTCCAGGGCTCTGCTGGGATGGGATGGATGAGGAGAACCGTCGGGATGCTGCCGCTGCCCCAGGGTGCCCTGCTGGCCTCCACTCCTGGGGAATGTGCCTGTGTGAGCAGACACATGGAGGGACATCATCCCTGGAGATGGCAGGCAGCGTCCTCTTGCTCTCCATGTCCCAAAGCAAAGCGGAATAATTTCCAGGAATGCTAAGCTGAGATGCCCTGGATGGCAGCACCCACAGCTCAGATGCTGCTCCCTGCTTTTCCTGTCCCTCAGGCTGGAAGTGCTTTTCAATTCAGCAGGGATGGCTGCAATTCTCATTGCGGAGATGACAACAGGATTTATGGATTTCCCAGATGAGTTAAAGCCAGAAAAGGAGCTTTTTTTGGGTGGTGTTGAGGATTTTGTTCCCATGCAAATCTGCCCAGGTGGGATCTGCCACTGCCAGCAAGTTAACTTAACCTTGCCACAGCAAGAAGGAAGGACTTGGACAGTAACGGAGACGCCAAATCATTCCAGTCCGCTGGAGCAAGTTGGTTCATGGGATGGATGTTCCCACTGGTGGTGCAGGTGGGGTGGGAGAGGCCCTGTGAGAGGAAGCAGGGAAGGGATGCTCCTGTCACCCTTCTGCAGGGCATTCCACAGGACTGCCTGACTGGAAGAGCAGAGCAGGGGTTTTCAGCTCAATTTTGGGAAAGGGAGGGTCTTACACAAAGCCTCGGGGCTCTCATTCCCCAACTCTGGCTGCCCTGAACCCCCACCAGGTGAGATCCAGGAAAGAAAGATGCCTGTGGCTGCCAGGGGCAGCCAGCTGGAGGTGAGACTGGATGAAGTCACATTTTCCTCTGGTGACTCAATAGACAACAACTGAGCTCTGGACACAGAAAGGCAATGAAGCACCCACGTGCCAGAGTTCTGTCCCTGCCTGAGATCCTTCTGTGCATCCAGCCCCCATCCACTCCCATGCATCCCTCCATGGAAACCCACAGTGACCTGCAGCTGAGCTCGCTGCCCCCGGCGCTGCTGCTGCACTAATTCCCTCCACAGTCTTCCCTTCATCAGACTTCCAGCAGACACTCGGAGCAGCAAAACACAGGGGTGGAACAACAAAGAGATAAGGAGCACGGGCTTATCTGCTCTCCGTGCTGCTCTTTGTCTGCAACGTGGGGGAAAAAAAACCCTCTGTATTTACTCTTTCAACTATTTCCGCTCCCAACTTCCTCCCGAGGCTGGCCTTGGGAAACGTGCCACCAGAGCTTCCCACTTTGCTTTCATCTCCCAGCAATTTTCATCCTGGGCCTGGCTCTCCTCCAAGGCATGGCACAAGCACAGCACTGCTTCGGTTTGCCCTGCGGCGCAGCTAAGGAGCCTGTCCAGGCAGGTATTTTTTGGTTAAAAACATGTCTAGCCAAGCTAAAAATGGGGGAAAAAAGTCATCTCCTACCATGTTTATAAAGTTGCCAAGAATAGTCACAAGCCTCATCAAATTGAAGCCTGGAAACTGCCCAATGGAGGAGAAAGTTGGGAATGGAAAGTCCTTCTGACTCAGAGGTTACACTCAGGAGCAGCAGCAGGAGTGGGTGTTGGTACAAACAGGCAGCACTGAAACAACTTTGTTTTCATTGTAGGAGCTCTCAAACTCCAGGTGCATGAGGCTGTCTCCTGTCCACTCTTTACTGTCCCCACCTGCTCTCTGTGATGACCCAAACGAGCTGTCCTTGTTCCTCGTGTCCCAAAAACCACTGTGCAGAAGGGGTGTAGAGGCTGGTGAGGGCACAGTAATGTTGGTGACACGACCAGCACAGGCTTCAAGGCCAGGACAGACTGGTCTTTTCTCTCCCTTGCCTTGGTGATGCCCAAAGAGAGGTGTTTTCTCCCGACCCAGCAGAGAGGAGAGCTGCTGCTCCTGCCCCTGGTGAACCCGATGGGACTCAAAGACATCAGTGCTGGGCATGGGGGTAAAACACGAGCATCTGCCAGGAGGGGACCAGCCTCTGGAGTTGGATCTGGACCGGGATCCAGCTAAAACACCTTCAGCCTTGAAACCAACCTGCTGGAAACCGCAGACACGGCTGAGGTGGCGTTTGCAGCACCACCTGCAGCAAAGGTGAGCGACCGAACGTGCCGAACTGCTGGGCAGCGAGGGGGGCTACAGAGCAGACCACCAAGACGGGTGAGAGGACTGCCCGGCCCTGTTTGCTCGGCGCCGGTGGCACAATGCCGGCTGCTGTGCGTGCCGGCGGCCCCCGGCCACGCTGGGAACCGCAAGTGCCCAGCCTTGCTTCAATGAGCCCTTTCTTTGGGGCGCAGAGCCCACGGTCCCTCCCACCGCCCCACACTCCTTCCCCTCGCTGCTCCACGCTCGCCTGGAAGCTCCTCTGCCAAACCCACCCCAAAAGCAGGGATGCCGCGCTCTCTGTGCCCGCCTCTGCTCCCCTTTCAGCCCGAGACAGGCGTCTGTAGCTCTGCAGGGACGCAGAAGGGACGGGTGGCAAGAGATGTTGGCCGAGGGGACAGTGACCTGTGCTCGAGTCAGCGCAGGGAGACTGCGGGTGTGAAATCGAGCCGTGTGCTGAAGCAACATGGCAGATGTGGGAAAATTGCAGAGTTAAATCCCTGTCCTGGTGTGGCGTTGTAAATCGTTGGCTGTGGAAAAGGAGACGCTTTTCCTCCAGGCACCAAAGCCAGGCTCGGTGCAAAGGCAGTGGGATGTGGGCAGCTCTCCCCAGCTGAGAGAGCAGCTGCTGAAATCCCGGCAGGCACTGAGGGGGGACTCTGCTGGGATGGCCTTTTCCCCTCAAGGTACCCCCATGCCATCCAGGTCCCGTCTGGGGCCGTGAAGGTGTCAAGAGTCCCAGCTCCGGCAGAAATGTCGCTGGCTCCCGGGTGCCGGGAGCCGGCCGAGGGCCAGCATGCTCCGGTGGCCCCCGGACAGGAGGGGAAAGGGTGCGAACAACTTTCCAGTGCTCCCTGGTAGGGGCTGACAGGACGGATGATGCAACTCCGGGATGGTTGTGAGAAACTCTCCTTTCCAAAGTCTCCTTCTGTCGCCCCAGCCGCGCTCCGCTCCGGACGGAGGCTCGGCGCTGCCGCCGCAGAGCTCGATCCTATTCCATTGATTTTTTTTCCCCCCGTTTTTTTTTCCCCCGAAAGAAAGGCACGGGGAGAGCTGCTGAGCAGTCATGTGCTGGGAGGACTTTCGGCGGCAGAGCGCTGGGATCCGGCTGTCCGCCGAGGGGAGGGAGGCAGGGGAGGAAGGGAGGCACCGCCGGCGCTGCCCCGCTGCGGGAGCGGGCGGCGGGGGCCCCGCACCGAGACAAAGGAGCGGCCGAGGCCGGAGGGCGCACAAAGGAGCCGGCGGAGCCCGGGGCCGCCCCGCGGGGGGATGCGGCCACCGAGCCCCGGGCTCCCCG
>VZSE01013086.1:0-25582 GCA_013398275.1 Promerops cafer | reverse complement strand
TCCCCATCCCAGCCCTGCCCTGCCCCGTCCCTGTCCCTGTCCCCGTCCCCAGGCTCTGGCTCCACGGGGAGCAGCCCTGCTCCCTTCCCAACCTTCCCAACCAGCAGCCTGGTCTCTCTGGGAGTGGGCTCACCCTCCATTCCTGCCCTCCACAGGGGCAGGAGTTGGGAATGCTGAGCCCAGGCCTGCAGGATTTTACCCTCCTCCTTTATTATTCTGTTTAAATTAATTTGCTCATCTCAGGTATCTGTATAAAATATTCCTGAATCCATTCAAAGTGGGAGCTGGATCATTTAATTCCTGCAAAAGGAGGCTGAGCCTGACACAGCCAGGACAACAGGAGACTTTAATCCTAATCATTCTTCCCAAACTCAGAGCAGTTTGGGATTAATTATGCCCCAATCCCAAAGCCTTTAAAGGCTCTTCAGCTCCAAGTGACATTCCTCCTGGAAGAGGAGCTGGAACAGATGGGCCCTTGGAAAATCAGAGGGAGGGAAGGGGAGCAGAGCCCCGGGAATCTCCTGGGAGGGGATGGGCAGGAGGATTTCAGCACCCGCTCAGCCCCGTCTCCAGCTGTGATTCCAAGGCCAAATTTATTTAAGCTTCTTAGTAGCTCAAATCCTTCTTGCACAGAAGCCTCATTACACTAATTGGAAAGACAAGGCAACCTGGCTATTACTCCTTGGCTGTAATTACAGCTGGGACACGACTCCAGAGGCTCTGGGGTAGGACTGGGGCTCCCAGGGGAAGGGGCTTCCCAAGAAGGGTGTCCCCACTTGAGCTGGGACATGTGGTCCCTTGTCCTCCTCCCTCAGCAGCTTCCCAGAGGGACTCTGGGCTTCTCCAGGTTTGTTCTCTCTGTTAACCAAAGCTCAGGGATCCAGGAAGAGCACCAGGAGGAAACCAGTCCCTGGATCCGTGCACAGCCCTTGCTCTGGGGAGACCCTGGAGCTGCTGTGCCCACTTTCCCCAGCAGGAAAATCCCCACTCCAGCCTGCCTGGAGCACCGTGGAGACCTCAGGGGGAGATTCAGAGCTCCTCCCAGGGCCTGAAGGGGCTCCAGGAGAGCTGCAGAGGGACTGGGGACAAGGCCTGTGGGGACAGGAGCCAGTGAATGGCTTCAAAGTGGAAAAGGGGATTTGGATGGGATATTGGGAATTGGGAATTGTGCCCTGGGAGGGTGGGCAGGCCCTGGCACAGGTGCCCAGAGCAGCTGGGGCTGCCCCTGGATCCCTGGCAGTGCCCAGGGCCAGGCTGGACACTGGGGCTGGAGCAGCCTGGGACAGTGGGAGGTGTCCCTGCCATGGCAGGGGTGGCACTGGGTGAGCTTTCAGGTCCCTCCCACCCCAAACCATTCCAGGATTTTGTGCTTGGTTTCCAACTTGGCTGACACACCCCAGGGGAAGGACAGCCCCCTGTGACATCCCCTGCAGTTCCTTTCAATCCCCTGCAACCCTCCCAAGCCTCTCCCAAGGCATCCAGCCCGAAGTGCACAGAGCCACTCCCAGCGATGTTCCCGGCTCCTCCCAGAGCGTCCCCTGCCCCAAGCAGCAGCACTGCCAGTCACAGGTGAGCCCAGGAGCTGTCACCTACCACGACCACTCCGTAGTGGATGTGTGCCAGGGTGAGGAAGGTGGTCAGCAGGTACAGCAGGA
Organism: Promerops cafer; assembly: GCA_013398275.1. Classification (NCBI taxonomy): domain Eukaryota; kingdom Metazoa; phylum Chordata; class Aves; order Passeriformes; family Nectariniidae; genus Promerops; species Promerops cafer. Next base: position 23,927 of record VZSE01013086.1, on the reverse strand, counting down.
GCGTCTCGCTGCCGGGAGCCAGCCCGGACACCACCAGCAGCAGCACGGCCGCGATGGGCAGCAGCATCCAGTTGAGGGGCTGGCACCGTGTGCTGCTCATCTGGCACACGATCAGCTGGCACTGAGGGGACAGGGACACAGCCTGAGCCTGCTGTGGGCTCTGGGAGCCACAGCTGTTTGTCCCCAGAGCAGGGGGGATGGTCACTCGTGTGATGTGTCGCTCTGTCCCCTGTGCTGGCACTGCTGGGGCACCTCCAGGGCTGGGGCAGCTCTGGGACCCTCCTGGCAGGAGAGCCCTGGAGGGGCTGGAGCGTGTCCAGGGCAGGGAATGGAGCCCCAGGAGGGGCTGAGGGAGCTGGGAAGGGGCTCAGCCTGGAGCAAAGGAGGCTCAGGGGGGCCCTTGTGGCTCTGCACAGCTCCCTGCCAGGAGGGGACAGCCGGGGGGGTCGGGCTGTGCTCCAGGGAACAGGGACAGGACAAGGGGAAATGGCCTCAGGCTGGGCCAGGGCAGGCTCAGGGTGGGCACCAGCAGGAATTTCCCCATGGAAAGGGTTGTTAAACATTTGAAAAGGCCCAGGACAGTGGTGGAGTCACATCCCTGGAGGGATTTAAAAACCCTGTGGATGTGGCACCCGGGGACATGGAGCAGGGGTGACCTTGGCAGTGCTGGGGGACAGTTGCACTCAGTGGTCTCAGAGGGCTTTTCCAACCTCAACAATCCCATGACTCTACCACTACGCAGCTAAATTAAATTTTGACCAAGAATTTAGTCCTGCCATTTTAAGGTTATCCCCAAAAGGAGGCAGGAACTCCTTTCTCATCAGCACTTTGCTGCTCACAGCACACGTGAAAACTCCATTTAACCAATTCTCCAGTTCCTCGAGCATAAAGCAGAAGCTCTTACAGAGATGTTGGCAAAGGCTGTTCCAACCATGAAATAGAAGAGCCTGGGCTGGACCTCCAGGATGTCAGTGGGGGACAGGAAGATCCAGGTGGTGCAGAGCAGGAACAGCAGCACTGGGGACACGAGGGGCAGCAGGATTTCGTACACAGAGTGGTGCTTCAAGGTGTTATTTTTATAGGCCCTGAAATGCAAGCAAAGAAATGAAAATACATGGAAATACTGAGAAATCCCTGGTGCTGCCTGCAGTAAGTACCTGAAGGGGCTCCAGGAGAGCTGCAGAGGGACTGGGGACAAGGCCTGGAGGGACAGGAGCCAGGGAATGGCTTCAAAGTGGAAAAGGGGATTTGGATGGGATCTTTGGAATTAGGAATTGTTCCCTGGCAGGGGGGGCAGCCCTGGCACAGGGTGCCCAGAGCAGCTGGGGCTGCCCCTGGATCCCTGGCAGTGCCCAAGGCCAGGCTGGACACTGGGGCTGGAGCAGCCTGGGACAGTGGGAGGTGTCCCTGCCCATGGCAGGGGGGGCACTGGGTGGGCTCTGAGGTGCCTCCCACCCCAAACCCTCCTGGGATTCCACCAACTCACTTGTAGAAGTTGTACAGGCTCATGGGCAGGGTCACAGTGAGGGCACAGGCTGGAAGAGAAAAGTGCCACGTCAGTGCCCCAGGGCAGAGGGGACACCCCATGCACCCCGAACAGGAGGCTCTGGCTGGGCTCTGCTTTGAGTTCCCTGCACCAAAAAATAGCTCCGAGGGCACCCCAGGGACAGCTCAGCACATTTGGAAGTAGCTGCTCCCAAGTCTGGCCCAAGAGCTGTAATTAAAAGTTAAAGGCTGCTCTAAGTTGGAGACATTTCCATTTGAAAGGGCTGCATTAAGGAGCTCGGGTTTGTGCTTTAGACAGTGACAAAGGTTAATTATAATACAGCTCTAATGATAAATGACTGCACACTCCTCAAATGACATGGCTGGGCACAAGAGTTTTCACAATAAAGGCAATTTGCTGTTTCTCTGGCTGTGTGCAAACATTTCCATTGCCAAAAAGTTGTCATTTAACTGGACAAATGACACAAAGCACCCAAATGACTGAAAAATCCTGACCTCAGTCAGAACCATCAACACTATCCATGATGTTCCAGCACAACTCCTTCCCTGTTTATCCAGCAGGAGGTGTGTGAACAGCTGGAAATATTCCTGCTTGGATAACCCAGCTGCTCTCCCCCGTGTGGGAATTGGGCTCAGTTTCTCATACAGGAAAAGCACATTCATTATTCATGTTAAAGTCACACAGCTGCCAAAGGAAAGCTGGGAACATCCACCCGATAAAAGTGCAAGAAGTACATTTAACACAGCAATTAACTCAAAATTAAGCAATTACAAAGAACACCTGGAGGGACACAGAAAATAAACTGAGCAGAACTTGTGAATTAGGAAAATGGCATTGAACAACATCAGCTCAGCCCTACCCTTTGCAGTGGCTTCTTTTGACTGACCACAGGAGAGCAAGGCTGGGCCTTTATTTCAATTTTGTTATTATTATTATTATTATTCTGATGATGTAATGTTCAGGTCGGTGGGTGGAGGGCAGGATCTCCAAACAGCAGAGCTCCCACCCACCTCCATGGCTGCAACCTCCCTCCCACTCAGTGTTTGGGCTCTGGGGTGAGAGGCAGCCCCAGAGCAGCAAAACAAAAGTGTGCAGACCCCCCCAAACCAGCCCAAGGCTGGGGGGGCTCCACTGAGAGCCAGGTCCCACCACCCCCTGCACTCTGGGCTTTATCCCCTGGGGTTTCTCACACTGGTTTTACCCCCAGGCTCTCACTGAAGACAAACTGAGCTTCTCTGGAGTGAAGTCAGCCCAGGCAGAGCAGAGTTAAGTTCTCCAAAATAACTCTGCAGGAGACAACCCTGTTTTGAAATCCTGGGAAAGGTTTTCAGGCTGTGAGAACACCCTCAATTAGTCACTTCAACAACAGCCCGGGGCAGCAAACAGAGCAGTGTTAGCAGGTCATGAGCAGGGGGTTTGGGAAAAAGGTGCAGTTTAAAAGACAGGCTTCAACATGGAGTTTCTTACCAATAATCATTGCAGTGAATAGGTCTCTATATAAGAAATTAAACAGGAAAGGTGCATACCAGGCCTCAACTCCCACAATGGCTGTCACTATGTAGACAATTGAAATGGTCTGAAAGAAAGCACAGGACAGGCAGGGGTGAGAAATGTGATGGGCAGGTCTGGAAGCACCTGGGCTGGCAGCACCTGGGCTGGCAGCACCTGGGCTGGCAGCACCTGGCTGGCAGCACCGTGCCTGTGCCAGGCAGCTCCAGGGAAAGGCAGCTCTAAGCCAGGACATGTTCAGTCCTACCCACCAGCAGGAAGGAGAAAAATGAAAGAAATCCACAAATAGCCCACGTTACCAGGTGTAGGAAGGGTGAGCTGCTGAGCAGGGATTTGGGCTGGCAGCACCTGTCCCCTGTGCTGGCACTGCTGGGGCACCTCCAGGGCTGGGGCAGCTCTGGGCCCCTCCTGGCAGGAGAGCCCTGGAGGGGCTGGAGCGTGTCCAGGGCAGGGAACGGGGCTGGGGAAGGGAATGGAGCCCCAGGAGGGGCTGAGGGAGCTGGGAAGGGGCTCAGCCTGGAGAAAAGGAGGCTCAGGGGGGCCCTTGTGGCTCTGCACAGCTCCCTGCCAGGAGGGGACAGCCGGGGGGGTCGGGCTGTGCTCCAGGGAACAGGGACAGGACAAGGGGAAAAGGCCTCAGGCTGGGCCAGGGCAGGCTCAGGCTGGACAGCAGCAGGAATTTCCCCATGGAAAGGGGGCTCAGGCCTTGGCAGGGGCTGCCCAGGGAGGTGGTGAAGCCACATCCTTGGAGGAACATAAAAACCACGTGGAAGTGGCACCGGGGGACATGGGCCAGTGGTGGCCTCGGCAGTGCTGAGGACGTGGCCACACTCGGTGGCCTCAGGGTCTTTCCAACCTCAGTGGTGCCAGGAGAAGGATGTGAGCAGGAGCTGCAGGAGAGATGCCCTGGCACAGCCTGGAACTCTTGAGGTGACCAAAGCACAGGTTTTACAGGAGTTGCAGTGACCCTGGAGGGGTCATTCAGGGACTCTTCCTTATCCATCTGCTGCTGGATTATAGGGAGAAGCTCACCAGGGCTATTTCAGCTTTAATAGTCCCCTGAAGCTGGGTGGAACACGCTGCTCTGCCCTCCACCCCTGCCTTTCTCCAGCAGGCAGCTCAAAGACCTGGGTTAAGCAACATTTTGGGAGAAAGGATCAGAGTACAGTCAGGGACCAGCTCTGGTCTCCTTTTAGCAGGAGAGATGATTACTCCAATTAATGCAGCTGCATTAATTGAACTCTCCTTCCAACTCGTTGCATTTCCCACCCAGCAGCTGACAAGCCAGAAGATAAATAAATGGACATAAGATAATGAGTTATAAGGAAGAAGTTTTTTTACAGTGAGGGTGGTTGCCCAGAGAAGCTGTGGCTCCCCCATCCCTGGAAGTGTCCAAGGCCAGGCTGGACAAAGCTTGGAGCAGCCTGGGCTGGAGGAAGGCACTGCCAGCAATCCAGGTGAGCTGCCTCATCCCCAGTTCTCTTCAGGAGGAGCTTCCTGCAGAGAATTCCTCAAGGAGGGATGGACACACCAACACCCCAAGGGGTCCACCACCATCAGCCTCAACACCCACTGCCCAGGGACCATGGTCTGGAGGGGCACCTCGCCAGGAATCTTTGCTCCAGGAACAGCAACTAACAAGCCAATTTCCTCTGCTGAATTTTTGACCCAGATCCTGGCAGTGCCAAAAGGCATCCCAAATTCCCAGGCTTCAGTTTACCCACACTGGTACCACGTAGGGAACAACGTAAAGCAACAACTCCAACGGGCAAAGCATGCAGGAACCAGGGAGAGCAGAGCCAAGGGCACGTCCAAGCCTTGCTTGTCATGGAGAGTCCATCTCCATGGACTCACTCCGTGATTTGCAAGGCTTTGGACCCACAGCAGAACACCCCTCCGTGGGCAGGTTCTCGGGGCATGGACTCACCACCTGGCTGATGTCATATCCCCAGGGCAGGAAGAGAATCCCAGTGTTATACTTCTCCCAGTGGGAGAGGATGAAGGAAAACAAGACCACCCAGAGCAGGAGGTAGAGGACGAAGACGCTGACGCCGGTGGAACCCCGGCCGAAGGTGGAGTACACGGTGACCACAAAGTACACACAGGCCCAGCTGTCCAGGCCGTGGTCAAAGAGCTCTCCCAGGGGGGTGCTGGAGTTGGTCCTGCGTGCCTGCTTCCCATCAACGCCGTCTGGGAAAAGGGAAACAAGCAAGGAGCGTTCCTGGGCATTCCACACAAAGCAGGGGGGCAGCAGCTTTCCACACCTCCAGCCTCCATCAAGGAGAGGGATTCCCACCCCCTGCTCCACGGGAGGCTGAAAAATGCAAGAGTCTGATGAGAGGGTATTTATTGCCTTGTGTTTCCTTTATATTCCTTAAAGCAGCTTCTTCCTGTGCCTAAAGAGAGCTGGAGAGGGACGTGGGACAAGGGCTGGAGGGACAGGACAGGGGAATGGCTTCCAAGTGGAAAAGGGGAAATTTGGGTGGGATCTTGGGAAGGAATTCTTGGCTGTGAAGGTGGGGAGGCCCTGGAATAGGTTGGCCAGAGAAGCTGGGGCTGTCCTTGGATCCCTGGAAGTGTCCAAGGCCAGCTTGGATAGGGGTTGGAGCAACCTGGGACAGTGGAAGGTGTAGACAGGGGGTAGAACTAGAGGATTTTGCAGGTCCCTTCCAGCACAAACCATTCTGGGGTTCTCTGATTATTTAAAGCAGACCCAAGACAGAGTTCCACAGTTTATCTCCAAGTCAGTTCCAGGATCCTCCTTTCCCATCAGATGCTCAGGGACAACTTCCTTGTCTCCACATTGCAAAGCAGCTCCCAGAAGCTGCTCCAGGGAAGAGCACAGAATCTGACACTTCCCATGGGCTCAGAGAAGGGACAACACAACCACAGCATCAGTGGGTGACCCTGAAAACTCTTACCTAACGTGTAGGCCATGAAGTTGAGGAGCCCCACCACGATCCACACGCCGTTTGGAACGTGCTGGTGATCAGGAGCTGCAGGGATCAGACAGACCCGAGTCAGGAGAGCTCAGGATGTGCTCCCAGAGGGTTTATTTTGGCCCAAGAGGCACAGCCACGAGGGCTCAAGCAGTGAATCAGGGACGTGAGCTTTGCAGGATGTGATGGCACAGCTGCCCCACAGCAGCTCATGAAACCAGGTCAGTGAGGACTTTGCCTTCCAGGACTTACTTGTCCTTTGTTCCCAGCTCTCCAAACCCATGGGATCTGAGAACTGGGGGCCAGTTCTGTGGTGCCACTGCGGGCCAGGGAAGTGTGTGCAGAGGACACTCGCTCGCAGAGCATCAAGTGGAGCCTCTTTGATGTGGCAACTCCCAGCCCCCGCAGGAACACGCCAGAGGATTCCCCGCCCAGTCTCCAGTCCCGTCCTGCCAATGGAAACCGAGCTCTTCCCCGAGAGCACCTCCACCTCCTCCAGCACGGCTCGGCTGGGCAGGGAGCCAGCCCAGCAGCGCTGCCTCCACCTAACCCCCCTCCCACAGCCACGCTTGTGCATCGGGGGGTTGTGAATTTCCTGAGGGTCACACCTTAAATTTCTCCTCTGCTGGGAAATGTTTTGTATCGTGAGGAAAACGGAATGGACGTGAACATGATTCAGATTCAGACTGCTACCCAAAATAAAACCTGATTTGGGACTTTGAGCATGCTGGTGAATACCCACGCTGTGTTGGTTGTGGTAGGAGGAGAACAACAGCCCATTTTTCTTGTCCAGCACCTTTCCCCCCTGTTACCATTCACTCCCTAATGGGTATCATGAGAGGCTGCAATCAGGGAGCCCCAAGGGGCACTGGAGAAGGGCAGGAAGAGGCGTGGATCCCTGGCAGCTGGAGGGCACAGGGGGGGGAACAAGGCTCCTGTGAAATGCCACCTCCCGTTTCCCTCGGGGCAGGGAGGGCATCACGTCTGCAAAGCCATCCAAGGAGCAGGGAAGGCACAACATTCTGGAGGCCTCACCAGCACCAGGGGAAGTTCTCTGTCCAAGCAGGACATGCAAAACGTGTGTGTGAAAGGGTCCCAAGCCATGAGCTTCTCCATCCTTCCAAAGGAAATTTTTGAGAGGTTGGGAGAGTTGGGGATATCTGGCCTGGTGAGGAGAAGGCTCCAGGGAGCTCTCAGAGCCCCTCAGAGGGCCTAAAGGGGCTCCAGGAGAGCTGGAGAGGTGGGACAAGGGCCTGGAGGGACAGGACAAGGGAGAATGGCTGCCCACTGCCAGAAGACAGGGTCAGATGGGACACTGGGGCTTGCAGCACCCTGGCATAGTGGAAGGTGTCCCTGCCCCTGACAGGGGGTGGGACTGGATGAGCTTTAAGGTCCCTTCAACCCAAGCCATTCTGGGATTCCATGGTTCTGGATGTCTGACGTCCTGGGGGTTTTCACCTGGAGCCAACCCAAGCTTTTCTTCTCATGGCTCGTGGACCATAACAGCCCAAATCCTGGCCAACAGCCACAGATGCCACCCGAGCCTTTGACAGCTTTGAACAGTCTACCAATAAAGGCAGAAACCAGGATTTCTGCCACGTAACTGTGTTTTGTTGATGGGTCCAGTTTAGAAGAACTACACAAACTCTCCTGAGCAACCTTAAACCAGACCTGGCAGGGTCTAAGGGAGAGAAGAAGCTCCTGAGAATTATCACACTGCATTAATCCTTTCCCTGGGACTCCTCCCTGTGCAAAGGGACACAACTGAACCACTGGATTCACAGACAGATGTACATGGGGGCTGTTAGAAAGTTTAAAGCTGTGAATGGTGAAGCTCAGAAAGAGGATTTGGCCTCGTTAGTCTGATGTGGTGGTGGTTTTGCCAAGAGGGGAATGAGCTGGGGTGTGAAAAACAAGGCTCTGCCTGCTGATTCCAGGGAAGCAGCACTTCCTAGCATTTTCCTGTTAGATTCTCAAACTAGGGCACTGGGTTGTTGGCTCTGCAGGCCCAACCCAAGATTCCAGCTGTTTCCTCCTCCCTGTCCTGCCCACTGCCAGCCAGGAGCACCTTTCCCTGGCAGCTGCAGGGAAGGTGTCACACCCAGCCAAGTCCCTGTCACGAAACCCAGCGAGTTCAACCCCCTCCTCTGTCCCAGTCACTTTGGGAAGGCCCAGACCCAGAGGCCTCACCAAGGAGCACTGGAACTCCCAGCAGAGGAGGTGGCAGATTTCCCATCTGACCAGGAACATGCAGCCTTACCAGAAGCATAAAAGTCAGGGTCGAAGTATGCCATGAGGAAGAAATTGAAGACAAGCAGCAGGAAGCCAGAAAACGTTATCAAATTTGGGGCCAGCCAGGTAGGGAAGATCTATGGGAAAGCAGCAAAAGAACAGATGGACTCATTAGAACATGGAGTGAGGAGCAGGAGCTGCTCCAGCCACGGCTGCACCGTCCGGGTGCCAGACAACGCTGCCAGGAGCAGCCACAGCATCCTGGGGCAGCAGGAAGCGTGGGGCTGGGATGCAGGCATTCAGGGATTCGGGGCAGGCTGCAGGCAGCCCCTCACTCATTAGTGGCACCACAAAGGAAGCAGCTGATGGGGGTTACAGGGGTGACCCGGGCTGGGCTCGGGGTGGGACAGGGACTCACCTTCACGACGGCGTTCCAGAAGGGATGCATGACGTACAGGGACAGGGGGTTGCTGTCCACGGCGCTGTACTGGGGAAGGGAAGCAAAACCCAGCAGTCAGGGCCCCAGCAACCTGCAGAAACTGCCAGAGAGCTGGAACCTTCTGAGCCCCACCCTGGGTGGAACCCCCACGTGATTCCTGATGTACCCCCCACCAATCCTCCACCCTTTGGGAATGCCAGCTCCAGCTCTCCGCGTGGACACAGGCAAGGAGCAAGATGCTGATCCTTTTCAAGTGCTTCCAGCTGCTCTGCCCCTCCTGGATGAGGAGAAATGCTGTGGGTCCTACCCCCAACAGTGCCATCTGTCACCTGCTCTGCCGGGACCCCTTTGTTCCCTTGCCCAATCCCCATCCCTGCTTCCAGCAGTGGGACTGGGAGCCCCTTGAGCAGGATGGGTCTCAGTGGGCCCCTCTCCACTGAGGAGCTGAGGTTTCACCAGAGGCAGCTTCAGGAATGGGGAGGAAAAGCTCTTACCCCTCACCCCATCACTTTTACAATATTTGAGGTGCTCAGGGTGTGTTTGTGGTGGGGGAAATAAATAGAAATAAAAATCAAAGATCTGGACAAGGCATGAAACAGCTTCCAGCTAGAAAGTTAAAATTTGACATCATTTGGTTCTCGAGAGCAGCACGAGCCGTTATCTGCTCTCCCAGCCCCTTCCAAACACAGATGACCCTGGCTAAAGTCCTCTTCTCCCCAGAGCACTTTGATAAGAATCCCAAGAACAATTCCATAGGCTACCAAACTCCTGGGCTCACGTGCTCGGTGCTGGGCTGGGCAGGACCTGCTGCTCACCCACCTGCTTGGGACAGCACCCCCAGCTCCAGCATCTGCCCGAGTCCAATCCCAACCACAGAATCCCAGAGTGGTTTGGGTGGGAAGGGACCTTCCAGAAACTCCAGAGCCACCCCTGCCATGGCAGGGACACCTCCCACTGTCCCAGGCTGCTCCAGCCCCAGTGTCCAGCCTGGCCCTGGGCACTGCCAGGGATCCAGGGGCAGCCCCAGCTGCTCTGGGCACCCTGTGCCAGGGCCTGCCCACCCTGCCAGGGAACAATTCCCAATTCCCAATATCCCATCCAAATCCCCTTTTCCACTTTGAAGCCATTCCCTGGCTCCTGTCCCTCCAGGCCTTGTCCCCAGTCCCTCTGCAGCTCTCCTGGAGCCCCTTCAGGCCCTGCAAGGGGCTCTGAGCTCTCCCTGGAGCCTTCTCCTCTCCAGGTGAGCACCCCCAGCTCTCCCAGCCTGGCTCCATGGCAGAGGGGCTCCAGCCCTTGGAGCATCACCATGGGCTCCTCTGGACTCATTCCAACAGGTACCAAATTTGGTTTGGCTGGTGAAAGGAAACCCCTCAGCAAAGAGCAGCTCCAGGTGTCCCCCCCAGCCCGTGGCCTTGAACCAGCCCCTGTCACTGCACCCACGGATTGCTCCAACCTGTTCCTCTCCTTGTCTGCATATCCCACTTTACCCTGGAAGCAGAGAAGGGGTGGCAAAGGGCAGAGCAACACCCCCAAGACAGGCACCAGGACCAGGAATGGGCACCGGGTCTCGCTGGGGTCCCATCTTCCAGCATTTGTTCCCACCTGGGTGAACCCCATCCTTGGCAAGGATTTCTGTACCCCCATCCCAGCCCTCCCAGTCCATCTCCCTGGGATTCAGCCCCACAGGTTGNTCCCTGGAGCCTTCTCCTCTCCAGGTGAGCACCCCCAGCTCTCCCAGCCTGGCTCCATGGCAGAGGGGCTCCAGCCCTTGGAGCATCACCATGGGCTCCTCTGGACTCATTCCAACAGGTACCAAATTTGGTTTGGCTGGTGAAAGGAAACCCCTCAGCAAAGAGCAGCTCCAGGTGTCCCCCCCAGCCCGTGGCCTTGAACCAGCCCCTGTCACTGCACCCACGGATTGCTCCAACCTGTTCCTCTCCTTGTCTGCATATCCCACTTTACCCTGGAAGCAGAGAAGGGGTGGCAAAGGGCAGAGCAACACCCCCAAGACAGGCACCAGGACCAGGAATGGGCACCGGGTCTCGCTGGGGTCCCATCTTCCAGCATTTGTTCCCACCTGGGTGAACCCCATCCTTGGCAAGGATTTCTGTACCCCCATCCCAGCCCTCCCTGTGCAGGGTCAGTCCATCTCCCTGGGATTCAGCCCCACAGGTTGTGTCCCCACACCAGCAAAGCCACAGGAGCAGCAGAGCAAGAAGCAGCAAACCCCGAGGCCGCACGCAAGCGGCTCTAAGCCGCAAGGAATTTCCATCTCAGCTTAATGCAATTTTGGGGGGCAGAATTCCAAGTGCTTTATAAGATAATAGGATTTGAAGCACCAGTTAGGGGAGGAGGAGAGACTGATTTAATCTCATTATCCCCAAAACAGCCTGGAAGAAGAAAACAGATGCAAGGCTTGGAGCGAGGCAGGGGAAGGGCTCCGGAGCCTCCGTGCCCGTGCTTGGAAGGTACCTCAGGGAGGTTTCACCAGGCTCATGGCTCGGGAGGTTTTCCCCTCTCCCTGCAAGGACTGGGGATAATATTCAATAAACAGCTTTTCCCCGTGGCCACACACGGTCCCACCTTGCGTGCAGAACTCAAAGACCTGGGAAGAGCCGTTCCTGGGAGAAAGGGCAGCTGCTCTGCAGGGGTTTGCTGATACAAGCATGGAATCATGGAATATCCTGGGCTGGAGGGGACCCCCAGGATCATCCCAGCCCCTGGCCCTGCCCAGACCCCCAACAACCCCACCCTGGGCACCCCTGGAGCGCTGTCCCAACGCTCCTGGAGCTCTGGCAGCCGCAGGGCTGGGACCATTCCCTGGGGAGCCTGGGCAGGGCCAGCACCCTCTGGGGAAGAACCTTCCCCTGAGATCCAACCTGAACCTTCCTGACACCGCCCCAGCTGCTCCCTTGGGTCCTATCCCTGTCACAGAGAGCAGAGATCAGAGCTGCCCCTCAGGAGGGAGTCGCTGACTTCCATGAGCTCTCCTCTCACTCTCTTCTCCAAGTGGCCTCAGCCACGCCTTGTGTGGCCCCTCCAGACCCTTCCCCGTTGGGTCTGTGCCCCTTTGGATGCTCTTGCACAGCTTTAGATCCTTCCTATGCCCCCCAGCTCCAGCCAGGACTGGTGCTGAGCAAGGCCAGCCCACAGTGTGCTGTGCCCACTCTGGGGACACCCTGGGGCACAGGGACAGAAGCAGGGCTGGCTCTGGTGCCAGGCTGGCTGCCACCCTTGGGGACAGCACTCTGGACAGCCAGGACACGGCTGCCTGCCCAGGACAGCTGCTCCCAGAATACCAATCAGTTGCCAGGCATCCTCAGGGGCAGATCCCAAGAGCATCTTGGCCAGGCCCAGCCTCCCCCAGCTGCTCTTCCTTGTCGGGGTCTTCCTTACAAACATTACTAAAGTTGTCCCTTCCACCTCTTTGGACTTGTGAAGCCCCAAACCCAGCAGTGTTTGAGCCTGGCACTGGCTCCATCATTCCCTCACCTCATCCTCCCTGGAAATCAGTGTCACCTTCTGCACTTGGATCTCCACACACTGGTCCAGTGACTCACATCCCTCTGTAAGTTGTTCTTCTATCACGACCAATGATTCCTACCAGCCTGGACTCTGGATTTCTGCCCCTTTTTCAGGTAAAGAAGGTTAAAGGAAAAGGAGAAGTGTCCAGAAGGAATTTCATACACCCCAGAGTCTCCTTCCCAAAGCAGCCAGGCATTTGTAAAGGGCCCTGCTCTAAAATAGCTCCATGTTCACAGACACAGCTTCTCCTCAAGGCTGCAGGGAGGAGCCAATCCAGCCCTGACAGCTCCCTCGGGACTGGGGTCAGAAATCCTTTGGGAAAGAGCAAAACCAGCAGCAACAATCCTGTGCACCAGGATGGCTCCAGGGAGCCACAGGCACCCCAAGAGCTGGGGACAGGCCTGGTGGCTGTGGTGCCATCGCAGACGAGCTGGCTGGCGTCGTTATGGGATTTACAGACACAAATGGCTTGTATGGCTTCAACCCAACATTAATTGTGCAACCAGGAAGCCTCTGGGAGATCCAATTATGTGTCCAAAGAGGAAAAAAACTACAGATTTATAGCCCAGATTCTACTAACGGTCTTCCTGTCCTGGAAAGAAGCAATTCTGCTTTGAAGTAATCTGGTTACCCAGAGCCAGCAGCAGAGCAAGCACTGCCACAGAACCCTGGAGTATCCTGAGTTGGGAGGGACCCACACGGGTCACCAAGTGCAGCTCCTGGCCCTGCAGAGGGCATGCCAAGAATGCCACCGTGTGCCTGGTGGGATCCACGCCACCACCACTGGTGGCACCTGTGCTGAGGACAGCAAACAAAGATGGATTTGTACATCCCATCTTGCTCACAGGTGCTCCAGGCAGGATCAGGGCACTCAGCAGAGCAGCTGCAGCAAGTCCACGAGGCTGTTCCCTAAAAATCTCCTAAAATACAACGAGGGCACGAGACTGAGAACCTGAGAACCTTCTGAGAACCTGAGAACCTTCTGAGAAGCTTCTCATTTCAGGCTCAAGAGAAGCCAGGAGGCAGAAAACTCAACCAATCCCAGGAAATGGAAGTGAGCAGAGCCGTGCCAGGAAAAACAAGGCACGTTTGCCCTATGCCCACCCTTGGCCAGTGTGTGAGGAGTCACCTCGCCCTTTAATGGTACTGATTAACTACTGAGCCCTGTTTGTCTTTTCCAAGGTCACTTCTCAGCTGGCACCAGAAGGGAGCATGCTGGCAGTGGAGAGCTGCACCCACCACGTGAGCCCATGGGTTTGGTTCCCACCAGAAAGCTGCAGGAAGGATGTGGATGTCCTGGCTGTGTGTCCCAGCTGCAGCTGCAGCATGTCCCCCCTCCTGCCTGGGTCTCACTGTGCAGGTTTTAGACATCCAGCAATGAAAGATGCTCCAAAACACAGCATAAAGTCACAGAATCACTGGGGTTGGAAAAGTCCTCTCTGAACATTGAGTCCAACTGTCCTCTGGCACTGGCCAGGCCACCACTGCACCGTGTCCCCAAGTGCCACATCCACAGGGTTTTTAAATCCCTCCAGGGATGGGCACCCCAGCCCTGCCTGGGCAGCTGTGCCAGGGCTGGAGAGCCCTTTCCAGGAAGGAATTGATCCCAACATCCACCCTGAGCCTGCCCTGGCCCAGCCTGAGGCCATTTCCCCTTGTCCTGTCCCTGTTCCCTGGAGCACAGCCCGACCCCCCCGGCTGTCCCCTCCTGGCAGGGAGCTGTGCAGAGCCACAAGGGCCCCCCTGACCCTCCTTTTCTCCAGGCTGAGCCCCTTCCCAGCTCCCTCAGCCCCTCCTGGGGCTCCATTCCCTGCCCTGAACACGCTCCAGCCCCTCCAGGGCTCTCCTGTTGGCAGGAGCCCAGGACTGGACACCTGCAGGGTCCCAGCAAGGCCAGAGCCCCATTCCTCAGTAAGGAGCTGCCACACTGAGCCTCCCTCCTGCTGCCCAGCCCCCACAGCACACCCAAATTCATTGGGAAAACCACATTGCTGCCCTGCCAACACTCTCTGATATTCACAGCCTTGCTTCTCAGACACCAGCTGGGAGATTCACGGAATCCCAGATTGCTTTGGATTGAATGGACCTTAAGCCTCATCCAGTGCCACCCCCTGCCATGGCCAGGGCTACCTTCCACTACCCCAGGTCACTCCACAGCTCCTCTGGGCACCCTGTGCAGGGGCCTCGCCGCCCTCACGAGGGAGAATCCAGTGCAGTCTGTCTCTCCAGCACAGCAGCTCCAGGTGGGACACTCAGCAGGCTGTGGCTCTGTCCTGGCACTGGAACCACCAGCTGGGAGCTGGCCCCACCACCGTGGTGCCAAGCCCTGACCCCATCCCACTGTCGTGCTGGGGCAGGGGAATACATGATGTGGAGCAATGCTTGATGATGATGATGATGGCAGGCTTTGGCAAGCAGCCTGCCAGCTGCAGCTGCATCCAGGAGCTCCCTCTGCTTGGGAGCATCAAATATCCATGAATGTGGGTCAGCACCGCTGCTGCTACAGTGTGAGCTGCTCAGCTGCACTGGGGTGCACAGATGGTGAGCTCAGGGCTGGCAGTGATGAACCTGCAGGGATGCAGTTAGGAGAGGATCAGCCAGCAGTGAACCTCAGGAGTGGCAGCGGAGGGATCAGAGCGGTGATTCAGGGGAGGAAGGCCGGGGGAAGGGGGAGAAAAGGCAGAGTCAAAAATGCAGAAACAGGAAACTTGTTACAGTAACACTGGGACAGCCAGAAGAAGTTCCCATGTTGCCAGAGCTGGTTTGGGCTTTGAAAAATAGGGGGGACATACTTGAGAGGGGGATCAGACCAGCTCTGTGTGCCCAAGGAGAACGGGAGGGACCAGGAGAGCAAGGCAGTGACAGCAGAGAAGGCAGCAGTGTCTCACCACCCCCAAAGCTCCACAGCCAAGGGCATATCCCAAATCCTGCTTCCTGCAGGGTCAGCGAGCTGCTCTGGCACCTCCAGGCTGGGATGCCCCTGGGATGGGCCTCCGGGGAGATCAAACACTGGCAAGACCTCAGTCCCTCTGGAGAACTGGATTTGATCCCAACCCACCAACCACGAGAACAGGACAGGGGGAATGGCCTTAAGATGAAGGAGGGTGGGTTTAGATTAGACCTTAGGAAGGGATTGTTCCCTGGCAGGGTGGGCAGGCCTGGCACAGGGTGCCCAGAGCAGCTGGGGCTGCCCCTGGATCCCTGGCAGTGCCCAGGGCCAGGCTGGACACTGGGGCTGGAGCAGCCTGGGACAGTGGGAGGTGTCCCTGCCATGGCAGGGGGTTGGAATTAAATGATCTTTAAGTCACTTCCCATCCAAACCAGTCTGGGTTTCTGTGATAATACACAAGTCAGTGGAAGAAAAGAGAATTTCTTACAATCCCTAGAAAAAGAAACCAAGTTGAACTTTCCCATTCAAGGAAGCCACAAGGCCACACACATCAGGAGATGATTCCTGATGCAGGTAAAGCAAGGCACTGCAGGGAAGAAGGGGCAATGCTACCCCCAGGTTTCAACAGAGCCCTTGTGGAGGGCACAAATAAAACCTTTTTTTCCCAAAGCACATTCCTGCCTCTCTCTCATTCCGCCTCTCCACAAAGAAAAAATTCACAATTAACAGGAAAAAACCCACACTTGACATCCAGCTTTGTGCAAGATGTGAAGCAGAGCGAGTCAGGTCACCGACACAAACCCTCCTAACGTGGCCACTTTTGGAGCCAGCCACAGGAAGTGATACTTGAATTTCCACAATGCATTCCCAGTTCTCCTCCAGACCCTCTGGACGGCCCAAGACTTGCTGTTCACTAGCAATGAGTAACTTTTCTGAAGGAATTCCCTGCAGCCAAGACCCAAGAGACACCAATAAACATTGCAGCAAACTTTCAGTGCAATGAAAGAGGCCCAAGATGGGCTGACAAGCAGCCCACGCTCTGTTTAAGTGATGGCTCTGCACACCTTGCAACACCCAAGGCACGAGCTGGGACCCAGCCCTGCTTTGCATGCCAAGGAGAGAGGCTTTTCTATGTGCCAAAGGCACTGGCAGGCTTAGCACTGCCACCACTTCAGCTGCCCTTTCCTCTCCACAGACCTGTGGCTGCTCTTCATGGCACCTCTGTGCCCACTCTGACAGCTGGGATTGGGAATGCAGCTTCCTGCTGCTCCACTGGGCTCACACCCATGAGAAAGGCTCCTGCTTTCAGCAGATGTCCCCAGCCAGCAGCTGGGAACAGCAACCTCCAGCCTCAGCTGGGCCTGAGGATGCAGATGTGTGCAGCAGGCACAGCAGGAGCTGTGTCCTTCACCTTCACCTGCAAGGGAAGAGCCCGGAGGGCTCCTGCTGTGGGACAGGACAAGGAATCCAGCAAGATGGACAGGACCTGGCTGTGTGTGCTGACACCTGAAAACCCCCAGGGATCAGTCCTGGGCTGATCACCCCAGTGGGGCAGCAGGAAAGGGGGGGATTGTGCCCCTGTGCCCAGGTGAGAGCCCACCTGCAGAGCTGCCCCAGCCCTGGGCCAGCAGCACAAGGACCTGGAGCTGCTGCAGAGAGCCCAGAGGAGGCCCCGGAGCTGCTCCAGGGCTGGAGCCCCTCTACCATGGAGCCAGGCTGGGAGAGCTGGGGGGGCTCACCTGGAGAGGAGAAGGCTCCAGGGAGAGCTCAGAGCCCCTTGCAGGGCCTGAAGGGGCTCCAGGAGAGCTGGAGAGGGACTGGGGACAAGGCCTGGAGGGACAGGAGCCAGGGAATGGCTCCCAGTGCCAGAGGGCAGGGCTGGGTGGGATATTGGGAATTTGGAATTGTTCCCTGGGAGGGTGGGCAGGGATGAAGGCACAGGATGAAGCCAGAGAAGCTGGGGCTGTTCCATCCCTGCAAGTGTCCAGGGGAGGTGTGGCAGCCAATACAGCCACAAGCTGCCTGTGCCTGGGCGAGTCATTGTCTCATACAAAAACCCACAGAGGTGTGAAGTTCCTCCTGGAAACCCTGCAGGACCCCCTGGGGACTGAATTTGCAGCAGGTCCTGACCACAAAGAGCTTCATCACCACCACTGTGTGGCTAAAACAAGCGAGTTTGGGCATTCCCCACCAAAACATGGCCCAATACCTTTGACACCCTGCAGAGCAAAGGCCACTGCTCAGAAACCAGCAGCACTTCAGCACCAGTTCCAGAGCTGTTCTGGTTGAAGAGACGTGAACACAGCCAGAGCAAGTCCTGAGAGTGGCACCAGCTCGTCACTCATCAAACCCTTCCAGCAGGTCACAAGTGTCTCTAGAAAGCAGCATAAATAAATCCCTTCCCCTCATCTCATCGCTTAGCACAGGGGAAAAGCTCAGCCAAGGCTCCTGAGCTGAGTCTCTGCCCGTTAATCCACAAGCACTGCTGCTGTCCCCTCCAACCACGGCACTTCTCAGACCACGAGAGCTGCAAGGGACACGCTGAGCAGTGGCTCAAACCCCTGAATTTAATCACAGAAAAGGAGAAGAAAGAAGAAAAACTCCTCTAAACTTGGAAATCACAGAGTCTAGGAGGTGCTCAGCGGGTGCCGGGCAGCACCTTGGTGTGTTTAAGGCAGACACACACCTGGCTGTCTCAGAGCAATTAAAAGAGCCCTTGGGGAAGGAGTTAAGTGATTCCAGAGCTGGGTTCAAAGGCTTCCCCTCTTTCCCACCCCTCCTGCTAAGGAGAAGCAGAGCTGACAGGCTGGGGGGAGGCACTGGCCTTTAATCACTGTGGCCTTGAGCCTCAGGGCCACAGCCCAGCAGCAAAACGCTTCCCTTCCTGCTTCCCTTGCTCCCAGTGCTGCTGTTCCATGGGTCTGAGCTGCCGTCGGCGTTTCTCAACACCCTGCAGAGATCTCTTCGGGGCTCCTGTTTGCAGAGCAGCCTAGAGAATCCTGCCAGGAACAGCTCCCAGCTGGGGAGCTTCCCACGGGGCAGCGTCTGCAGCCCTGCTCCCCGTGGCACTCCCAGTGGGAATCCTGGTTGAGAGGGGGAGGGGGATCTTCTTCAGGGCACTGATGGGCCCAGCAGCTGGGCTCCCACCTGGAAGAAGGGTGCAGAAAAGGGAAGAGAGCATCCAGAAGGAAAATGCTTTCCACAATAAATGGAAATTGTTGAAGCCTGACCCTCGGGTGCAATCAGTGCCCCAGGTCTCCGAGCTCTCCTCTGAAATGTCCTTTCCATCTAACACTGGAAATGAGGAACAGAGATGTTTTCCTGTAAGCAAACCCTTTAAGAACTTGAATAATCAAATGTGGGAAGGATTTTTTACAGATGGGGCCTGCCAATCACATGGATCACATTTGCTGCTCCCTCACCCAGGGTTCCCACCATCCAAATGCATGGAGTATCCATACTTTTCCCTCCTTAGGGTGTCAGCTCTAATAAACAGCATTTCAAAGGGCACCTTTAGGTGCCTTAAGGCCACCACCAGCTCCTGCTCATACACAAGGACACAGAATGGAAGGGTTTGAGGGTTTTTGGAGCAGCAGCTTTGCTTTAAAGTTCCTTCCCAAGCTTCATTTGAGTTTCCTCTTGCTGGTTCCAGAAGCTTCTGGGGTGAGCCACCAGCCTGGTCCACCTTTGGACTCAAACATGACACGTGTCATCACCTCATCACCTTCCTGCTCCATGCCTCCTCTGCCTCAGGTAAGGAGTGGCATTCCCACCTCCTCCTTCTCTGGCATTTGCCCCAGACCAAGATCCCTGAGGATAAGATCCCAGGAATGCCCGGGGCCCACGAGGCATCAGGACAAAGCCTTGTGCTTCCACCCAGCTCTCGCAGGGAGGAAACCAGGGGGGCAGACACTCAGAGCCTCCTGCACCCCGAGCACCTTCCCTGCTCCTACAGGAGCTGGATCAAAGAGCCACACAGGGAGCACAGCCCCGGGATAGTCACCAGTGGCTCCATCACACCTGAGACACGAGTAGGGACAGGAGCCCTGGGGCAGAGCTGCACAACACGGAACCACAGGCAGCTCAGACAAGGCTGGGTGAGAAGAGGCTACAGAGGAGGCAGGGCACGTGACTGGAATAAGGAAAGACAGGGACAAACCATCAGAGCTGGCTGCAACTGCCAAGGACACGTGAAACTGCAGAGCTGTGTCCTCACTTAGAATCATCAAATCCCAAAATGGTTTGGGTGGGAAGGGACCTTAAAGCCAATCCAGTGCCACCCCTGCCATGGCAGGGACACCTCCCACTGTCCCAGGCTGCTCCAGCCCCAGTGTCCAGCCTGGCCTTGGGCACTGCCAGGGATCCAGGGGCAGCCACCCTGTGCCAGGGCCTGCCCACCCTGCCAGGGAACAATTCCTAATTCCTAATATCCCATCCAGCCCTGCCCTCTGGCAGTGGGAGCCATTCCCTGGGTCCTGTCCCCCAGCCCCATGTCCAAAGTCCCTCTGCAGCAGAGGAAGCAAAGCAGAACAGACACCTCTGAACACTCCCGAGGGCCCCAATCCCCATGCATTTACAGAAGGAGGTTGACCAGAAGCTGGCCACAAGGCCATCTGCAGACAGCTGTTAAGAACCTGACCTCTGGCATCCAACTGCAAGTTTCCACTCAGAAATAGCAGTGCCTGGCTGCAGCTTTCTTGGCAGAGGACATCCCACACCTGACAGGAACAGAGCGTCGGGGTTTGCCAGAGGACATTCAACACCCGACCAGAGCAGGGTGCCTGGACTGCTTTCCCCTGGGATGTGGACAACAAATCCTGCTCCACGGCCTCAAAACAAGCACTGGAGTTTGGATATGGACACCTCCAGCCTGCCAGGACCAGCCATCACCTGCCCCAGGCTGACAAGTCACAAGTGCTGGAGCTGACACACCTGGCATTTGTCCTGCCTCAGGGGAAGCCTCAGCAGCTGCCAGGCAGGGCGGGGACACATCACCTCCAGGGCATGGATCTGGTCCCTCCCTTCCCAGTTTAGCTCAGCCTGCCTCCAGAGGGGTATTTCCTACACCCAAAGAATTCCCTGCTGCAGGAGTGTTACAGGAATCCCAGGATCACTGAGCTTGGAAAAGCCCTCCCAGATCATGGAGTCCACCCTGTGCCTGATCCCCACCTTGTCCCCAGCCCAGAGCACTGAGTGCCACCTCCAGCCCTTCCTGGGACACCTCCAGGGATGGGCACTCCAACCCTCCCTGGGCAGCCCCTGCCAAGGCCTGAGCCCCCTTTCCATGGGGAAATTCCTGCTGCTGTCCAGCCTGAGCCTGCCCTGGCCCAGCCTGAGGCCATTTCCCCT
This sequence comes from Promerops cafer, assembly GCA_013398275.1. Lineage (NCBI taxonomy): Eukaryota > Metazoa > Chordata > Aves > Passeriformes > Nectariniidae > Promerops > Promerops cafer. The sequence continues at coordinate 3,537 of VZSE01013086.1, read as the reverse complement.
TGTCCTGTCCCTGTTCCCTGGAGCACAGCCCGACCCCCCCGGCTGTCCCCTCCTGGCAGGGAGTTGTGCAGAGCCACAAGGGCCCCCCTGAGCCTCCTTTTCTCCAGGCTGAGCCCCTTCCCAGCTCCCTCAGCCCCTCCTGGGGCTCCATTCCCTGCCCTGGACACGCTCCAGCCCCTCCAGGGCTCTCCTGCCAGGAGGGGCCCAGAGCTGCCCCAGCCCTGGAGGTGCCCCAGCAGTGCCAGCACAGGGGACGGGCACTGCCCTGTCCCTGCTGCCACCCCAGAGCTGGCACAGCCCAGGGGCCACTGGCCCCTTGCCCACCTGGGCACCCCTGGGCTCGTGTCCAGCTGCTGGCACCATCATCCCCAGGAAATCTTCTCCAGCCCCATTAAACCATGACACCCTCTCTGCCAGTGCTGCACGGCGTCCTCGGGCTCAGGAGCTCCTCAGTGTCCCTTCACGAGCAGCCAGAGGAACGTTCCCTCTCCTCCCCTGCCAGCCTGGGACAGCAGGAGCACACTCCTGCCTCGCCCCCAGCCAGCAGGAACGTGCACACTGCAAACTGAAACCATCTGGACTCCTGACTCCACGGCAGCTGTGACCCAGCCAGGGCTGGAGAAGGCTGTGGATCATCCTGCACGAAGCTCCTCTGCTCCTGCTCTGTCAGCTCCAGGGACACCAGCTCCTCTCCAAGGCCTGGCTCCTTCCCTGGGACACGCTGCCTCCTCCACGACCCCCCCAAATCCACTTGCTCCTCTCCAAATCGACGGTGTGTGGCCAGAGAGCTTCTGCCAGGCACAGCTTAAAGGCTGAGGCACAGCCAGGCCCTGGCACACGGTGCCCAGAGAAGCTGTGGCTGCCCCTGGAACCCTGCAAGTGTTCCAGTCCAGGTTGGACAGGGCTTGGAGCAACCTGGGACAGTGGGAGGTGTCCCTGCCCATGGCAGGGGTGGCACTGGAGGGGCTTTGAGGGCCCTTCCAGCCCCATCTGTGAGTGTGACAAGGTAACCCAGCTTTGGAAGCTGCCAAGGGCAGAGCAAGCCAAGGCTCAATGCCTAAATCAAGGCTGGAGTACGTGACCCAGTACCGAGATTTGTGCTGCATCAGCCACTTTCCCAAGGCTAAAATAGCCAGGAACAGAGCTCCCCAAGGAAACAAGGCACAGAGGAAGCAAGGAAGGCAGCAGGGCAGAGACACGAGTGGGGCACAGATGGTGCTACTGGAGCACTAAGTGAACCCACCCATTCCTGTCAAAATCTCTGCTGACTCAGTCAAACCACAGGCTCTGGGGCAAAGCCCCTCCTGTCCTCGGGACACAGCTCCATCAGAACCTTGCTCCCACATTCCAGCCCTGTGCCCCCAAAGCAAGGCCAGGGAGCAGCCCACCAGTGCCTAACTGGGGACAGTGAGAGGCTCATGCTTTCTGTGCTGCGTGGGACCTTCCTCCCCACCCAGGGGTTCTGCTCCCAGATCCAGCTGCAGCAGCATTTCTGTCAGAGGAGTCTTCAGGAAACAACCTGGGAGCAGTTTTGGTCCCTGCCACACAATCCAGAAGGGCTGGAGACCCCCTTGTCCCTGCAGAGGTGCTGAGAGGGACAGCAGCAACCCCAGCAATCCCTCCAGCACATCAGGAAATAGGCTGAACACCCAACAGCCTCCCTCTTGGAGCAGAAGAATTGTCTTTGCAGGAGCCAAACCAGTCCCTCTGGGAGGCCTGGCTCCCAAGCTGAGTGTTTTGATTACCTTTCTCCAGCACCCACACAAACCCACGGTCGTTCACCGCCTTTCTAAACACGCAGACATTTTCGTGATGAGTCCCCACACAGCCAGCCTTCCACAGGGAATCTCGTGCACCCTGACACATCCTTCCAAGTCGCTCTCCCAAGCCCAGTTCTCTCCACCTCACCAGGGTGCAAGAGGAGTGTCAGCAAGCCCTGGCCACCCCGGCCCCCATGGATGGCTCCAGGAGGAGCTGTGCTCCCTGAAGGCCTCAGACTTGTCCTGATTGTCCCACACTCTTAAATGACACGCCACGAGCCACCCAGGAAGGACAACTGGAACACAGTTCCCACATGATGGGTCCCAACACAGGATCCAGCATTCCCCCGTGTTAAGGATGTCACCTACTTTGGCCCAAAATCAGACCCCAGGGATTTAAATGCCACAGCAGAGCCTGTTGGCACTTCCAGCGCTTCCTTCCAAGGTTCCAAGCACTCTGAACAAGACACAGCTTGGCACGAGGAGATGGGAACGACGTGGGTTCCATGGGTGTGACAGCACGGAGCACCCACGGCGGTCATGAGCTCCATGGGGGCAGTTCCTGGGCTGGCCCTGCTCCCGGGAAACCCACAGCCCCCTCTGCGGTCCCTTCATGGGGGGGACAGCCCCAGAGCTTGCTGTGTGCAGGGACAGGTGACCACTGCCTCCTTGGACCCCAGCCCAGGAGGAGGAGAAGCTCCCAGTCACACTCTGATCATTCCAGCAAGTCCCATGTCCCACACAGTCCCACCTTCACCACACGGGTCCTCGCTGCACCCATAGCCCCCCAAATCCTGGCTCTCACTCACCACAATTCCTCTGCCACAAAACCCCGGGTCTCTCTGCAGCCCCCCAGCCCACAAACCTCGGATCTCACTGCAGCCATCCCCCCAAACCCTGTGTTTCCCTGCAACCACCCCCAAACCGGGGGCTCATTGCAGAGCTCCTCCTGCCCTGAAACCCCAATGTCTCACTGGAGCCTCGCCCCTAAACCCAGGTTTCCCTGCAACGCCCCGTCCCCAAACTCCAGGCTCCCCTGCAGCCACCACGCCAGGTCTCACTGCAGCACCAAGCCCCTGTCCCCAAAGCCCTGTGTGTCACTGCAAAGCCACCAACCCCTGGGGCTCACGGCGCCTGCCACCCCTTCCAAAGCCGGCTTTCGGGTCTCACTGCAGTCCCACAAAACCCCAGATCTCACTGCAGACCCTCCCAACACTCGGACCGCCCTACAGTTCCCCCTCGCTCCCTTTCAATGCCGGGTTTCGCTGCGGCGCCTCCCTCCGCCCCAAAGCCCAGGACTCCCTGCACATCCCCTCCCCACATCCCGGGTCTCCCTACAGTCCCTCCAAAGATCCCACCCCGGCCCCCAGGCCCCGCTGGAGCCTCCCCTCCTCCATGCACCCCAGCCGCCCCTCCCAGGCCCNCGCCGCTCCCGGTGCCGCCGCCGCCGCATCGGCCCACCCGGCGTGGCAGTGACGTCACCGCACCCCGCCCCGCCCCGCCGCGATGGCGCCGCCTGGCGGCCGGGAGGGCCTCACGCGTGAGGGGAGCAAGAAAAGCGGGAAAAAAAAGATCCCAGAAAACGCGTCTGGGGCTGGCCTGGGTCAGCGGGGAGCGATTCCCCGTGTCTTGGCACTCCAGCCCTGCTCAGAAGTCTCTCTCCGCTTCTCCTGGATCTCATTTAGGTGCCAGAAAGGGCTGAAAGGTATCCCTGGACCATTCTCATCTCCCTAAGGCCTCATGGATTCCATGTGGGAAGAGACCCTAAAGCCCATCC
>VZSE01013084.1:0-22387 GCA_013398275.1 Promerops cafer | reverse complement strand
CAAACCCCCTCAGTCACCCCCCTGTCCCCCGCAGCCGCCTCCAGCTCACAGGCACATCCCGGTTCCAGCCGGAGCCTCAGATCCATGATTTCCATGGAGAGCAGCACGGAGCGAGTCCCTGGCTGTGCCCAGACTCGGTGGCACCGCCGGCCCCAGGGGGGTCGTGCCCCCCATCTCGGCAGCTCCAGACTGCCCAGAGCCCCGGCTGACCCCGGCCCGTCCAAGGGAATTGGGATCCCTGCGGCCGCGTCCTCGCCGCGCTCGTAAATCAGCAGAGCTGTGCAGCCGAGGACCCCAATTCCCAGTTTTCCACGGAGGCTTCGCGGAGCTTGTGGGAGCGCAGAGCTCCGAGCAGCCTGGCGGTGCCCGGAGGAGGCTGGAGAGGGATTTTTCCTGAGGGATCAGACAGGGGAAAGCGAGTGAAGCTGAAGGAGGGAAGGTTTAGGTTGGATTTTGGGAAGGAATTGCTGGCTGGGAGGGTGGGGAGGGGATGGGATGGAATTCCCAGATTTGCTGTGGCTGCCCCTGGATCCCTGCAAGTGTCCAAGGCCAGGTTGGACACTGGGGCTTGGATCCACCTGGGACAGTGGGAGGTGCTGGGATTGGAATGGGATGGACTCCCAACACAAACTGTTCCCCTGGAGAAGGGAAGGCTCCAGGGAGAGCTCAGAGCCCCTTGCAGGGCCTGAAGGGGCTCCAGAAGAGCTGGAGAGGGACTGGGGACAAGGCCTGGAGGGACAGGAGCCAGGGAATGGCTCCCACTGGGCAAGGGGAGATTGGGCTGGGATCTTGGGAAGGAATTGCTGGCTGGGAGGGGGGCGAGGGGCTGGGCTGGAATTCCCAGATTTGCTGCGGCTGCCCCTGGATCCCTGGCAGTGTCCAAGGCCAGGTTGGATCCACCTGGGATAGTGGGAGGTGGCCCTGCCCGTGGCAGGGGTGGAATAAAATGATCCTTAAGATCCTTTCCCACCCAAACCATTCCATGATTCCCTGAATCCCAACTCCATCCCTGTTTTCTCATTTGCTCCCTGCACCAGTAGCACAGGACAAAAATCCCCATCAACAAGAAAAGCAGGGATTTAAAGATGCTTTTGAGGGAAAGAAACAACTTTACGACAGGAATAAAATCTGGGGAGTGCCCTGACAGTGACATTTTCCACAACAAAAGGACTCGGGCTCGGCGTCTCCTCTCTGACCTTTCCAAACCCCAAAATTTGCTTGCCCTGGAAAACAGGAGCCAGGTCCCACTCTGGCATGGCCCCAGACTTGCAAATCCGACGTTGTTTGGGCTTCCTCTCCCAATGCATTAAAGATTTACGGCCGGGCGGAGCCGCCCCGATGGCTTCATTCCTTTCCTTTGCTGACAGACATCCATAAAACCTGACCTGGCTCCTGATTTTTTACCAGCACAAATGCACGGGGAATAAAATCCGAGCCGTGAGGAGACACTTCCCGGCTCGCCGAGTGCCACAAATGGAATCAGGTCTGGGTTATTATTGTTATCGTTATTTTTTTAATCATTTGCTGCCCTGAAGTGGAGAGGAGCTGCAGCTGAGGAATTAGAGAATTCCCAGAATTCCAGGATGGTTTGGGCTGGAAGGGACTTAAGGCTCATCCCATTCCAGCCTCATCCATGGGTAGGGACACCTCCCAGTATCCCTGGGTGCTCTAACCCAGCCTTGGACACTCCCAGGGATCCAGGGGCAGCCACAGCAAATTTGGGAATTCCATTTCAGGGTCTCCCCACCCTTAAAGGGAACAGTTTCCCCTTAAATCCCATATAACACAATCCCAGAATCCCGGGATCACTGAGGTTGGAAAAGACTTTCATGATCATTGAGGCCAAGCTGTGCCCGAAGTCCACCTTGTCCCCAGCCCAGAGCCCTGAGTGCCACATCCAGGAGTTCCTTGGACCTCCAGGGATGGGGACTGAGGATGATCCACAGAAAAATATCCTAAAAAAAGGATGATACACAGAACATATCCTAATAAAGGATGATCCACAGAAAAATATCCTGAAAAAAGGTGGTCCACAGAAAAATATCCTATAAAAGGATGGTCCACAGAAAAATATCCTATTAAAGGATGGTCCACAGTATCCTAAAAGGGATTGTCCACAGTATCCTAAAAAAGGATGATCCACAGAAAAATATCCTGAAAAAAGGTGGTCCACAGAAAAATATCCTATAAAAGGATGGTCCACAGAAAAATATCCTATTAAAGGATGGTCCACAGCAAACAAGGAGCTGTAATGGGAGAAAACTTCCCCAAATTTCTCGGTTTGGCCTCTAAATGTGAGTGGATTTTGTGTGGTGTGTTCCAAGGACACATTTTTGGTGCAGAACTCGGCACAGGATGTTTCTTCCCAGAATCCCAGAATCCCAGAATACCCTGAGTGGGAAGGACCCCCCAAGGATCATCCAGCCCAAATCCTTCCCTGCCCAGCACACCCCAAAAATCCCCCCCTGTTCCTGAGTGTTGCCCAAACCTCCTGAACTCTCTCTGATGCTTCCACACATGCCAAGGACACAAATTTGGAGTTTGGGCACCATCAGCATTTAAAGAGTGACCAAACCCACCCCGAGCTGTGGGAAAGCTTTGCAAGAAACCATCAAAGAGAGGAAAAAAAATGAGGAAAAAGGAAAAAAAATCCTTCAGGAAGTCAGCACCCTCCGAGGTCAGCTCTTGCATCAGATCTTTGTCTCACTCACTCTCCCTATCTGATGCATCTCAGGGTGGGTCCCGGCCTCCCTGGGCCTCAAACCCCGGAGTTCCCGGACTCAGCATTCCCTGAAGGCACCCGGGGTCAAGGCACGTTCCAACACGAGGCCCAGATCCCACACGGAGCAAGGCCCGGCTTCCGTGGGCTCGGCTCTATCCAAACCAGGGCCTGCTGTCACCTCTGAGCTCTCTCATTCCTGGCCTCCTGACTCCCAGAGATTCTCCCAACCCACATTCCTGCCTGCCCAGGCTCCTCCTGCTGCTGGAGGACCCAGAGGTCCCATTGTCCCCAAAGCCATGTCCTCCAGCAGCAGAGCTGGGCCTGAAGGGCTGGAGGACTTCGGAAGGCCCTCCAGGCAGGATGAAATCATTCCAGAACAATTCCTGGAGCGAGCAGAGCTGGTCTGGTGCTTGGAATCATGGAATCATTTGGGATGTAAAGGATCTTTAAAGCTCCTCCAGTCCAGCCCCTCTGCAGGGACATCTCCCACCAGATCAGGTTGCTCAGAGCCACATCCAGCCTGGCCTTGGATGTTTCCAGGGATGGCATGGCTGCCACCTCTCTAAGGAACATCTCCCAGGGGTTTTCCACCCTCGCTGGAAAGAAATTATTCCTTATTTATTCCAAAACAACCTTTTTTTTTTTTTTCATTTAAAACCATCCCTGTTGTCCTCCTCCCGCTGATAGCACCAGAAGACAGCGAAGTTCCTGGGGAACTCTGGAATTTTCCAGAGTTCTCAGTTCCAGAGGGGCTTTTTCTCCTTCCCAAGCCATTCCCAAAGCCCTGGGAGCCCCATTTTATCTGCGAAGACCCCGCTCAGAGAGCTCTGAGTGGTGAGCAGATTGTGGCCTTCCAGGACCTGAAGGGAAAAATCCAGGGAAAGATGGAGAGAGACTTTGGATAAGGGATGGAGGGACAGGACCCAGGGAATGGCTGCCACTGGGAAAGGGGAGATTGGGCTGGGATCTTGGGAAGGAATTGCTGGGCTGGAATTCCCAGATTTGCTGTGGCTACCCCTGGATCCCTGGCAGTGTCCAAGGCCAGGTTGGACATTGGGGCTTGGATCCACCTGGGATCAGGGAAGGTGTCCCTGCTCATGGATGAGGCTGGAACAACAGAGGCTTTAAGATCTGTCCCACCCAAACCATTCCACGATTCCCTTTCTCTTCTCCATCCTCTCCTCCCTTGCCCCAGCACCAGCAGGATTTCTGTTTGCTCTTAAACCTCAGATTGTTTTCTGGGGTCCCAATTCCAGTAAAAAAATTCCTGTTTTTTGACCCCTGATCCAGATTTTTCCCCCACTGAAAGCCCAGAGGAGAGAAAGCAACGTGGGGACCTCTCTCCCAGCCTGACCCAGTTTCAGGCACAACTCAGACACGGATGAGTCAGAGCCAGGGCGAGTTTGAATTCCAAAGGGTCACAGAAAAGCAAGGGAGATGAATCCAGAAATGATAAAATCTGATCCACCTGGGAGGTTTTAACCAACTCAGAACTTCTGGGTGGTACAAGGACCATTCCCAAATCCACTGGGAAGGGTCAGAAGCAAGACCTGGCTTAAATTCCACAAGTCCTTTCCTACTTATCCTACAGTGTGTCCGTTGCTCTGTATGTGGAGATAAAAGCCTGTGAATCCCTCTCCGGTGTTTCCATGGAATGATATTCCTGACAGGTAGGTCATGGACATGACCATGCTGAGCCTGACTCAAATTCCCAGATCCAGCGTGGTGGGAGATGGGATTTACTCCACGTGGAGTGGGAATATGGGCCTCCTCCAGTATCCAGCCCTCCTGGCCCTAACCCTGGAATTCCAGAGGTTTTCTTTAGGACACAAAACCCCCCTTAGCAATTCCAAGTTTCTGAAATCTTGGGGTTACTCATTTTCCTGGGACAGGTGAAGCCCAGGGCTGAGCGTTCACCTGCAGGGGAGTTCAGCAGTGACACATTCCCAATCTAGCTGCAAACAGGGAAAGGGAAGATTCCCACCTGGCTCAGGGAACTCACCTGGGCTCAGGGAACTCACCTGGGAATGTGACTCAGCCCAGCAGCTGGATCTGAGCAAGCCCCAAACCTGCACACGCAGGTGGCTCCAGGAGCCGCAGCTCCGAGGCTCAGAAGCTTCTCCCGTTTCCCTAAAATCCAGCATCCCGCAGCATTCCAGGAGCTTATGCCAAAACCTACACCCCAAATCCTCATTCCAGATCTCCATGCCTTGCCCTACACAGCTCTGGACCCCGCACCGGGTGCTCCCTTTCGTTCCCATGGGATTCCACTCCGGAATTTTCTGCTGTTTTGCCGCTCGGAGGTTTCGGGTGGCCACGGGCCAAAATCAGGGAGAGTTTCACCTGCACAGGTGGGAGGAGGTGAGAGAGAATCCAGCCCAGCCAACGGGCCTGTTCCCAGATGGGACACCCCAAAGTCCTCCTCCACCTCCCAAGTGGAAAAGGAGGTGGAAAATCTCACTGCTCCCCAAAAACCAGGGAGGGAAGCTCTTGGCAAAGATGAAGGGAGCCAAGGAATGGGAGCACTGGGATTTGCCCCCAGCTTGAGTGGCTGAAGGTTTGTTGGGATGCAAGATGAGGAATTGTCCCATTCCCTGCCATGTCCGCTCATTCCTTAGCCATCAGGAAAACTCCAGGTCCTTTTCCATCTTTTCTAAGAAACTCCATCTTTTTTTGGTTAGTGCTGGAATTTAAGCTTCATCCAAACTAAGAGGAGACAGTGCAGGACAAGCACAGGACAAACATTCCCTGGCTGCCTTCTTCCAGTTTTTGGCCATCCACAGCTGAAGGAACCCTGATGGAGATCACAGAGGGACCATTGTGTGATCACAGAATTATCATGGAATGGTTTGGGTGGGATGGATCTTAAATCCAATCCCATTCCACCCCTGCCATGGCAGGGACGCCTCCCACTGTCCCAGGTGGATCCAAGCCCCAATGTCCAACCTGGCCTTGGGCACTGCCAGGGATCCAGGGAAATCTGGGAATTCCATTCCAGCCCCTCGCCACCCTCCCAGCCAGCAATTCCTTCCCAAGATCCCAGCCCAATCTCCCCTTGCCCAGTGGGAGCCATTCCCTGTGTCCTGTCCCTCCATGGACCTCTCCCTTCCACTGCTCCACATCCTGCCTCTGCTGACTCCAGGGGTTTGACACCTGTCTGGTGTCACCTGGGAGACGAAAATAGCCGGCAAGTTTGGGTTGGACTGGGAATTTCTGTGTTCCGGATAAATAAAGGAGGAGCAGCCGGCAGTGCTGACATCGGGATGAACAAGGAGGGGTGAAACAGTTCAAGAAGGAAGGAAAAATCCCAAACGATGTGGAAGAGAGAAATGCACACATTTTCTGTCTTCTGTTTCAATAAATAATGAGAATAATTAAAAAAAACCCCAAACAGGCAGTTCAGGAAACCTGAAATTTGGGTTTGTACACTTTAACCCCTTCAAAGCATAAATTTAATCTGATCTTGTGCAACTCAACCATCCAGACCAGTCCAAATCCAGACCAGTTCAGGTCTGGACCCTAAGTGGCACCAGGACCTGACTCTTCTGCTCTGTGGCCAAAAGGATTAAAAATAACCCCAAATAACCCAACCACTCCCATTTTTCAAATTGGAAAAATCAATAAGGGAAAATAATTTCATGGAGACCACAGAGAGAAGTTGAAGTAAATCCTTAATTCCAATTCTTAAAATTTAACCTCTGCAAAAGATCAGAATTGAATCTAAAAAATTCATCTAAAATTGAAGAATTAAGCAGGAAAAAGCTGACTTGGAAAAGGGGACAAGGAAAGTATAATTTAATTTATTCTGTTTTCCCAACCCATAATCAGGAATATTTTTTCATCCTATGGGGCAGAACCACTTTCTGAGAGGAAGATTTTGAACCTAAAGTTCCCATTTCTCTTCAATCCCATCTGCCCTGAATTTCAGGCTTGGTTTAAAACCAAAACCAGCCCAGTTTTTGTTTTCTGGCTCGGCATAGATGACATTAAAACCTCTCAAAGGTGTTCCCAGGAGCCTTTAAGAAGATGAGAGAGATTGTTTTTTTTTAATCCTCTCACTTGGGACACTTCCAGACCTGGAAAAACTTGTTCCAAGTGAAAAACGAGGAGGGTGGATTTATTGCCAGGAAAACACGGCCAAAAAAACCAACCCAACACTTCCAGAGGGGCTTCAGAGCCCAGATTCATCCCAGTTCTCCACCGAGGAATGATTTTCATCCCCTTCCTGCAGAGTTCCTCAAGCCAGCTCTGGGATTCTCCATGGGATTCCTCCTGTGGGTCCCAGCTCCCTTCCCCAGCATGGAACTGGCACATTGGGAGTGCTGGAGGTGACATTTGTCACCTTCTCCTCAGAGGGAACTTTTGCCTGGGGTGCAGATGTTCAGGTTGGGCTGGGCCGGGTGTTTTCCAGTGGGTTCCAGTCCCTATCGGCTTCTCCCATTTAACAAACTGGTGTTAAACCAGTTCACAGCAGGTGTGGCTCCTGCAAGGAATTCCTCTGGCTGTGGGAAAGTCGCACGGAGAAACAGTTTTGGGGTGGCGTGTCCAGGCACGCAGGGAGCCTGTCCCCAACGTCCCATGGAAGTGGCAGATCCAGGATTGCCTCATCTCGAGCAGCACCCAGTGGGACCCAAGGAAAGCTCTGGAACCACAGAAGAACAGCCAATGGATTGGGAGGAACTGGGAGACTCCTTGGCAAGGAGATGATGGGAGAATCTTCCACGGAAGGCCCAAGATCTTCCTGGTTTAGGGTTTTCCACATCTCTTTTCCCTGTTGTCTTCCTGGGCCAATCCCTGCCACTTCCCTCAGCTCCAGAGGGCTGAAGAATCAAAGAATTCATCGTTCCCAGAATCACCACCTCCTCTCCCATCCCTACTCCACCACCCAGGGGTCAAACACGAGAAGGAAATCTCTCCAGGACCATCTTCTCCCAACATCCAGGACCGATGCATGTCTCAGGAAGGCTGGACAGCTCTGTCCTAATGCAGAGGGTTCTGGATTCCAACAGATCGTGAGATCCAACTCATTCTCCTCCTCCATCCCTCAGTTTGGATATTTCAAACCCTAAATCCCTTCCCAAGCGAGAATGGGAATAATTCAAAATCCAGCCCTCCTGTCTCCCTATGGATGACAAACCTCTCAGAACAAGGAGTTTGTGTTTGTCCAGCTCCAAACACAACAAGGCCATGACCAGGGAACCATGGAATGGTTTGGGATGGATGGGACCTTGAAGACCATCTCATTCCAACCCCTGCCATGGGCAGGGATACTGTCCACTAGAGCTGGAATTAGGATATTCCACATGATCTTTGATGGAACCTCCAGACACTCCCAAAATACAGATGAAATATTATTGATGTCCTTCCAGGATCTGGAGGGGTCTCCAGGGAAGATGAAGATGGGATCTTTGTCAGGAATTGTAGAGGCGGGACAAGGGGGAATGGCTTCCCACTGACAGAGATGGGATGGTTTAGATGGGATCTTGGGAAGGAATTCCTGGCTGGGAGGGTGGAGAGGGGCTGGGCTGGAATTCCCAGATTTGCTGTGGCTGCTCCTGGATCCCTGGGAGTGTCCAAGGCCAGGCTGGATGGGGCTTGGAGCCACCTGGGATAGTGGAAGGTGTCCCTTCCCATGGATGGGGGTGGGCCTGGATGGGATTTAAGGTCCCTTCCAGCCCAAACCATTCCATGGCTCTACATCCTTTCAGTGCCTGACCCACTGCCTTGACACATCCCAGGACAACCATCCCCAAATCACCTTGTCCATTCCCCATGGACATCCTTGGCCTTAGAACCAACTCTCCACCCTGACTAAAGCTGCAGACAAGGCTGGCGTGGGCAGGAGCAGAATTTTGGTCATGGCAAACCATCAGATCCCACAGCCACTGATTTCCGGGTGCTGATTTTCCCTTTAAATTCGCAAATTTCCCTTTAAATCCGCAAATTTCCCTTTAAATCTGACTCCACTAGGAAACACCCCCACAACAGCATTGAGCTGGTGGCCAAGTGTCCACCTGGTGTTCAAAGCCCAACTCCTCCCAGATGTACAGCTTAAAACCCATCAGGCACAGGTGAGAACGGGGTGATCTCCACAGCTTCGCTGAGGACCTGGCACCTCTTTTGTCCCTCCTGTGTTCCTGAGAAGCTGAATGAATTCCTCAGGAATTTCAGTGCTCCTGGGTTATGCAGAGCTGCTGCTTTGATGTCCTCAATTCCCTGCATTCTGCACCCGTGTCCTGATCCCAGCTGGAGCAGAAGAGCTCTCGGAGGTGGGATCCTCACCGGAGGTTTTGCAACGAGCTCCCTTTTTGCAGCTTAAGCTCTTTTGTGCTCTCTGCTAAGCTGGATTTAAATCTCCAGCCACTCTCTGCTCCCCAGGCTCAAAGGTGGAGCTGTTCCACAAATTAAATTATAGGGGTTGGACCCGAAAGGTGTCACGGATCTGCTCCCAGCACTCCTTTGTCCAGGTGAGCTGAGGGGATTCCATGGAAGTCCATGACCCATCCTTGAGCTCTTAGAGCGAGAATTCCTGGGAAATTCCCACCTCCAGAAAGCAACTGTAGAGTTATAAAAGAATTTGGGTTCGAGGGACCTTGAAGATCTTCTCCTTCCACCCCATTCCATGGGCAGGGACTCCTTCCCCTATCCCAGGTGGCTCCAATCCCCATCCAGCCTGGCCTTGGGCACTTCCAGGGATCCAGGAGCAGCCACAGCTTCTGTGGTTGTGCTGAGAAAAAATTCCCAAAATATTCCCCTTTCCCAAAAATACCTCTTATTATGGATTTTTCCTCCTCACATTCCACATTCCTGCAGGAATACAGGGACACAAATCCCTATGGGATTTTAAGATCTCAAAATCCCTGCTTTTGAAGGAAAAACTCCTTTTTCCCTGCGGCAGATGGAGAACCTCTCCTGTGCCAACGTCAGGTGTGCAGATACCCATCCTACCCTCTTAAATCCAGGAGGATTTCAGGGATTTTCCACAGCTAATCCGGGACAAATAAAAGCTGCTACTGCGAGAAAACCTCCCAAGAGCTGCGGGCACGAAGCGGTGGGGGGGACAATGAAACACCAGGAGCTCCGGGGCGGGGCTGGGACCTGCCGGGTCCCCGCGAGTGGCGGGGCCGTGCCAGCGCTGTCCATGGTACCGAGCGCCGCGGGGGCTGCCCCGACGAGCCCCGGGGCTGCCGAAGGGCTGAGCACCCTTCTCGGGCTTCCCAAATTCAAGGAGAAGGTGGATGGCACCATTCGGAAGTGCACGGACTGCTGGGATTTCCAGAAGTTGAGTGCTTGGCTCTCAGGTGACCGTAATTCCTGAATCCTGGAATGGCTTGGGTGGGAAGGGAATTTAAAATTCATCCAGTGCCACCCCATCCGTGGGGAGGGTCACCTCCCACTGTCCCAGCTGGATCCAAGCCCCAGTGTCCAACCTGGCCTTGGGCACTCCCAGGGATCCAGGGGCAGCCACAGCAAATCTGGGAATTCCAGCCCAGCCCCTCGCCACCCTCCCAGCCAGCAATTCCTTCCCAAGATCCCAGCCCAATCTCCCCTTGCCCAGTGGGAGCCATTCCCTGGCTCCTGTCCCTCCAGGCCTTGTCCCCAGTCCCTCTCCAGCTCTCCTGGAGCCCCTTCAGGCCCTGCTAGGGGCTCTGAGCTCTCCCTGGAGCCTTTCCCTTCTCCAGGTAGGACAAGCTGTTGGATTCTCATCAGGATCTGCTCTGGGGGCCTTAAAAATGAAATTAATTTCTGAAACAACCCAAAGCATAAAAAGTCTCATGAAGAGCTTTGTTTAAGGACGAAAGGCAAGGCAGCTTTCCTGGAAAAGCCTGACAAAATGACCATTCCCATTAAACGACCGCACTTCCCACACACGGAAAGCTGGAGCTGCTTTGGAAACGTCCCTGAGTCTCTGCTGAATTTTCAGTCAGAAATTATTAAATATTTGCACCGAGAGTGAGGATGGTGCCATAAAATAGCCGAGGTCTCTGAGGCCAGCAAGGGAGAGCTGAGGAGAGCAGTCCCCAAGGACAATGTCCTGTCCCTCCAGGAAGGGCTGTGGGACATCAGGATTATCCCAGGGGAGCCAGACTGGTAATTCCCCACCCCAAAGGAAGATTCCCAGAGGACAAGGAGAGGCAAGGGCAGATCTGAAGACATCTTCATTTTCCTCTCATTTCTGTGCAAATCCTGTTTAGGACATAATGTCCCTGAATCCCTGGAAGTGTCCGAGGCCAGGTTGGACAGGGCTTGGATCCACTTGGGATAGTGGAAGCTGTCCCATGGCAAGTGGTGGGACTGGATTAGCTTTAAGGTCCCTCCCAACCCAACCTAACCCAACCCAACCCAACCCAACCCAACCCAACCCATTCCATGATGCCACTTTACACGTGACAAACACACTCTGGTCACTCAGCAGCCTCTGAAGAGCTGGAAAGAAATCCCAGATCTTCTGGATCCCCAAATTCCTATAAATCACCCTAAAACCTTCCCTTCTTCACCTTTGCCACAACCAAACCATCATCTCCAAGCAGCTCCCAGTCAAACTGGTCCAACAATCAGATTCCAAAGGTGCTCCCAGACCTTCCTGGAGCCTGAGGGAGGACGGCCACGGCTCTCCAATGCTCCCAGCCCACAGCCAGTGTCCAGAACCACATCCACCACTTTTCCAGCCCCCAATTCATCCCCCAAATCCTCCTCAAACCAGACCACAGCTCTCCCAGTCCTGCTGTTTTGGGCGCTTTCCCCAAAGATTCTCCCTGGGGTGTCCCGGTTTTATTCCCCACCCTCACAGGGAAGAATTCCTTCCCAATATCCCATCCATCCCCGCCCTCTGGCAGTGGGAAGTCATTCCCTGTGTCCTGTCCCTCCTTCCCTTGTCCAAAGTCTCTCTCCAGCTCTGCTGCAGCTCCTTCAGGCACTGCAAGGCCACAGTGAGGTCACCCCAAAGCTTCTCCTCTCCAGGCTGGACATTTCCAGCTCTCCCAGCCTTTCCTCACAGCCGAGCTGCTCCATCCCTCTGATCTCCCTGGTGCCTCCTCTGGATCTCTCCAGCAGCTCCACGTCCTTCCTGTGCCGGAGCCAGACAGATCCCAGTCCAACAAACCATGGCAAAGCTTCGCTTTAAACCCAAAACCAGCTTAAATCGATAGGAGTTGGCTGAAGTGAAAACAAGCCCGAAAATGAGGTAAGTGTCCACAGCGTGTTTTCCACCTGTTTTCCTGAATTGCCACATGTTTCTCACAGAGCCAAAGCCTCATTTACGTGACCCTGGGCAAATCCCAGCACCTCCCTCTGCTTTGTGTTTCCCAAACGAGAGGGGAGAGCGCTGCACCCGCTCTTGTGAAGTGCTCTGGGATTTATGGAGGAGGAGGGCGACATGAAACGGGATAAGGAGGAATTATTTCACCTCAGCATTCCCAAAAAAAAAAAAAAAAAGGTCGAGTTCTCCACTCTTTTACTGGCATTTTGTGACTTAGCAGAAGCAAGGGTTTAGGGACCAATAAAAGCCAAGTTCAAGCGTTCTCAGCTCATTACACATTTTCCCAATGTCTTTGCAGACGCAATTAAAGCAAAGCACCCTAAAATTAACTGGTTTCCAACACTGGAAACCTTTATTTCCTCCCTTCCCTGTCTAATTAGTGCCGTGCAGTCCAAAGGGAGCAGAACTCCAATTTGTAAGTGAAACTAGGCTGAGATTAAAACCACACTCGGCAATAATGGCCCGGTGCTCCTGTAATGCCTCCTGCCTTCAAAGGGCCGAGCCGGGCTGAGCTCATTAATTCTCACAGGTTGGTAATTTGGGGTTATTAACCTCGGTTTACAGCCAGATCCTACAGAGGTGGAAGTGATTTGCCCACAGGCACCGACTCAACGCTCGGGACCCTACCAGGACTTGGGGGAGCGGTGGCGGTGGAGTTGGGGACCCTCTGGGATTCCAGAGGGGAGCTCAGTGCTGGCAGGAGCAGGAGAGAGATCCTAAGGGATTTAGGGTCGGCTATAAAGCTTTTAAAACCAAAGGGGGATGTGGGAGCACCAAGCTCAGTGGGAGTTGTGCAAGAGCCTCTCCTTGCACGCCATTCCTAACGCCAGGAATATCAAAGCTTTCCTGTTTGGGGCTCTGTGGTGGATTTTCCTGCCAGGCTTCAGGCCCCACTGCTTTCCAAGGGGCCTCTCTGGAGGCTGGCTGCCTTTGGAGACTGCCAGGATAAATCACCGGGAAGAACACTCCCCCACGAGGGTCTGCACGGCCAAATCCAGTGTGTTTATCCATGGATATCCAAGATTTCACTCTCACACCCTGGCTTACCTGCTGTGTCACCAAAATCCATGGAAAATCTCCATTTTTAGTGAAAATTCGGGACCTCAAAGCATCAGGACACGGTGAGAGGTGTCCCAGTCCATGTCTTGTGTCCCTGCCTGGTGACACCACCAAGGCCTGGTCTGTGGGTGTTTCCATCCCGTGCTCCACATCTGGCAGATTCCCGTAATAAGCAGGACTAGGAGGCAAAACTCCTGCAAGCCCTTCCCAAATAACAACTGAAACGTCAGTGAGCATTCCCTGGATCTGGGAAACCCCATCCTCCAATTCCTGCCTGCCCTTCATGACAGCAGAGCTGGAGAGGCGCTCACCCCCCTTTTATTTTTGGAGAAACTCCTCATCAAAGGAAAAAAATAATAAAAATCCATCAAATCCAAGCCTGAAGCTTCAGAGGGCAAGAGTGAGCATGACTCCAGAGCCTTGGGATCGGGACACTCCCCTGGGAGTGGGAAGACCTGAATTCCAGTCGCCAGCACCAGGGGTGGTTTCATTTTTCCAAACATCAACAGTCCTTGGAGCAAGAGCTGGAGCTCCGGCCGCTCCGACGGCTCCCAGGTGAATTTCCTGGAGCGCCAACACAGCCAGCCTTGCTTGTTCTTTCTTGCTGACCCACTGAATCCCGGTTTTCCCTCTGCCAGGCGGGATGGCTTTCCCAAAATAGGGAAAAGAAGGGTGCAAGGAGGCACCTGCCACCACGTGGCTCCAGGCTGGACATGTGGCTTGGCCCTTTCCCGAGGGAAAAGGGACCTGAGCCCGCATTTTCCACGTGTTGGGGCTGGTGAGGGGAACTGCTGACAGCAGGAGAATCCCCATCCCCTTGCAGGGATGCCAGCACTTTTTGGGATCAAAAGGGTTTCCATGCTCCACGTGCTGCCCTTGCCTTAAGGGCTCCGAAGGTTGAGGAGCACTCTGGAAGGGGAAAATTATCAAGCCTGTCACAATGACACAAAAATCGGGACGATTCCACTCCTCTCCAGGCGTTTGTGACGTCCCCTCCAGCCCGTGGATGTTCGGTTGCCCCTTCCATGGCTTTCCAGGAGCGCGATGGGAAGTGATGGGAGGAGAGATCAGAGATGTTCCATTTCTCCATCCCTCAGAAGATGGCAAGAGGAGCGAGGAGAGGGGTTGGGATACCCCAAACACCCCTGGGCATCCGCCCTGACCTCCAGCATGAGCTGCAGGAAACCTGTCCTGAGGCACAGGAGCAAATCCTTCTCCTCCAGGGGGCCGCAGAATCCAGAATTCTTCCAGATGGGTGGATTATTTCGGGAACTGGGGCCTGTGTGAACACCCCGAAAAGGTTCTCAGAGTGTGGGGAGGGAAAGGCAGGCACAGTCTCACACACACCTCACACCCACACACTTCCAAATATTCCTTTCTCACACCCCTGGACCAATCCGTCTCCCACAGGGACATTATCACAGCACTGGGATCTCATTCCCAAGTCCTCTCCCTCTCCCAGCCACGTGCGTGCACCTCCCCCTTCTTCTGCCCAGCTGTTGGCTCAGGTCCCTCTCCTCAGCAGGTTCATCTCCCTGGATCCATCCAAGCAGGGTTTGGAAAATCCTAGGAAATGTTCTAGGGGAATTTAATCAGAGGAACCATTTGGAAGATCCTAGGAAAAGTTCCAGGGGAATTTAACAAGAGGAACCATCCAAGAAGAACCTTGGAAGATCCTAGGAAAAGTTCTAGGGGAATTTAACAAGGGGAACCATTGCAAGAGCAGTTTGGAAGATCCTAGAAAAAGATCCAGGGGAATTTATTCAGATGAACAATTTGGAAGATCCTAGGAAACATTCTCAGGGAATTTAACAAGAGGAACCATCCCTCCAGAGATTGGGAAGGTCCTAGGAAAAGTTCTTGGGGAATTTAGAGGAACAATTTGGAAGATCCTAGAGAAAGTTGCAGGGGAATTGAATCAGAGGAACAAACTCAGAGTGAAAATGAGCAGACCAGACAAACCCTACAAGTTGGGTGGATGCAACAGGAGAAATCTTGGAAGGATATTTTGGGAATAACTATACAGATTTAGGTGTGGGGACACTTCCATGCACATGGCCACCATTCCTACATGGATGGCAGAGAAGCTGATCCATGGAAGTCCCCGAACTTCTCAGTCCTGAGGGGCTGTTTCCCAATTTTCCAGCTTGGGATGGGAGTTCAAACCTTGCTCCAGAGCCCAAGGAAACCAAAATTCCTGCCGGGACACAGCTGCCAGCCCAGGAGCTGAGGCCTCCCTCCTCTCCAGAGCTCCACAGGGTTTGGAGCTTCCCGGTGTCCTGGAGCTCCCTCCCACCCTGGTTCCCATGGCACCATTCCAGTGGAATGAAAGGGAGAAACAGGAGGAAACCCCAAACCTGCTCTGAGCAGTTCCCATGGAAATGGGGATTCAATTCTCTTTTTTGGGGGGGAAAGAAGGCTCAGGGTGATAGATGTGACCCCCCAACAGTGGGATCCACTCCTCTGGCACCAATCCCATCCCTGTTTTCCCTTCAGGCTGGTTTGGGAAGTGGGAATTTGGTATTTGGGATCATCAGACCCTCAATCACATTCCTCACTTTGTGCCAGCAGAAAACTTCCCAAAATTCAGCCAGAACAACCCTGGCAGGACAAGGGCAAGGGTAAGGCCAGGTTTTCCCTAATCCAGCCCTCCATACAAGCCCCAAAGTCTGTGGGATGAGACATTCCATGAGGACAATCCCTGTTGGCAACAGCCCTTCTCCCGAAGGAGAGAGTCACATCCCAAAAATATCTTGCTCCTTCCTAACAGGAGGTAGAAACTCTTCCAAACTGGGACTGGGACTGGGAATGGAGGGACCTGAACCCAAAAATTTGTTTAATTTCAAATAATTTCCCACTCTAAGGAGGAAAAGGAGGGAAGATCCCGAAATCCAACTGCAGCCAGTGCTGAGTGTCCATCCAAAGGCTTTTCCCATGTGCCCCATTTCCACATGGAATAACAGCAGGAACACAGCACCCTCTGGACATATTCCCAAAATAGTAAGATGGAGAATTCAGACCTTCCAGACTCTGGGAGGGAACTGAAGCCTGAAATTAAAAAAAAAAAAACAAATGCTCCATCTGACACTACTGGAGATTCCAAACTGCTGAGGAGATTCCAAATGTGTATTTTCGCAACCTTTGCCACTGCAGACCACAAGCCCTGGCTGATATTTTTCAGCACAGTGTAAATGTTGTCCCCTGTTTCCCAAATCCCAGGTTTTCCCTGCTGGCTCCTGATGAAATATTTGGGAGCATCTCCCACGAACAAATCCACTCAATCCCATCTCCTGATCTCCCTAATTAGCAGCCTGCTACCCAAATCCCAAATTTTCCCTACCAGCTCCTGCTGAATCTTTTGGGAGCACCTCCCAGGAACAAATCCACACACTCCCAACTCCCACAACCCCTCCCTCTGCCTCCTTTTTGTGATGTTTTCCTCCCAATCCCGCGGTTTGCCAAGGGCTCTGCCCCTCCCTGGCTAATTGATTTCTCCGGGATCGCAGCAGGAGCTGGGCACGTTGGATCCCCTCCCTCTCCCTCCCCTTTTCCCAAGCCACGCTCGGGGAGCGGGAAATGCCTCCCCGCTTATCAGGCTCCTGCCCCAGCTGTGCTCCATGTGGGGAAGGAAACCACACGCAAGATAAGAGATAAGGGCCGTGCCCAGGGAGAACAGACACAACCCCAAACCTGGGAGAGCCCTCCCGGCTCACCACATGCTGGGGGTTATCGGCTCTTCATCCCTCGGGAACTTCTGGAACAGCTCCTCTTCCCAGAGATCCCGCAGGGGGGACCTGCCCCGTGCTGTGACACCGAGGGCGGGCTCAGGGCAGGAGGAAGGAGCAGCGTGGTGGAGGTTGATTTATTCAGATTTTTGGGTGTTTTTGCAGCTGGGCTGGTGTGGATGTCCAACCTCACCACAGAGCTCATCCCAAAGGTTTGGGACAGTCACCTGAGGTCCCTGCCAGCTCCAGGTGTGCTCTGGAACATTCAAACAATCCACCAGCCAAACCATCCACCACCATCCAAATCATCCACCACCATCCAAACCATCCACCACCATCCAAACCATCCACCACCGCCATCCAAACCATCCACCACCACCATCTCAACCAGGACCCACCAGCATCCAAACCATCCACCACCATCTCAACCACCCATGGCTCAGCAAATCCCCGCTAGGTCATGGTCCTCATCATCCCAACTCCACCAGCTTCTTCCTGCCTCTCTGTGGGATGAGCATCCTGTGGGATGAGCCACGCACAGCTGGAAGGGTGATTGGCTCCAGATGTTGCTCCCCGTGCTCTGCATGGATGAGTCTCTCACAGGTTTGGATCTCTCCATCCTCCACCTGCATCCAAGCCTGGCAAACACCTCCCCACACCCTCCCAGTGTGCTGGAACATCAGCTCCCCACCAGTCCTCAGGTGTTCCAGGCCCTCTGGATTGAAAACAGGGGGAAAAGGAATTAATTCTAACAGGGAGCCACAAGGGTCCTGGAGGAACCCAAGCCAAGCCCTCCATGGGATGGACCCCCACGGCAGGGCAAAGGTATCCAGAATTCCTGCAAATCTTTTCTGTGGAGGCTCCCGTGGGAGGTCCTGATTCTGGGGAGGAATAAATAACTCTGGATGTGTTACTCAGAGATGGGCAGGGCTCCAAGGCTCTGGCTGGGGCACAGCAGCTCCTGCTGCTTCCCTCACCTTTTCCTTGCTGGTGCTCCCTGATCTGTCCCCTCCCCAGCAGGGGAAAGGCGCCTTCAAGCCCTCCTTATTTGTGTTGTTGGCTGCAGGAAAAAATAAAGACAATAAAATAAACAAACTGCTTTTCAGAGTGAGGGGAGAATAAATTACGAGAGATTTCTCCTCGCTTAATTTGTGGCAAGATTTCTAAACAAGGCCATGACCTTGAAATAAAAATCATGGAATGGTTTGGCTCAGAAAGGGCCTTAAAGCTCATCTCATTTCAGCTCCTGCAATGGGCAGGGACACCTTCCACTAAACCAGGCTACTCAAATCTAAAACCTGGTCTCTTCTAGATCTAAATCCAGCTCTAATTCCAGGTCTCTCCTTTCTGAAAAGACCTCACACAGCAAAGTTGTCTCAGCAGTCTGGGATTGGTGTCCCAGTGCTGTTCCCTTAGGGTGGGGTGTACCTGGCACTGGGAACCTTCCAAACCCCACTGCTCCTTCCCTGCTGCCATGGAATGAGACCATGAAAAAAATAAGATGGATCTTGGAGGCCAGGATGTCCCAGGAACAATGTGTGGATCACACGGAGCTCAGCTGGTTCATGGAATGATTGGGGTTGGAATAGATCTCCAAGGTCATCAAGTCTGAGCTGTGCCTGATCCCCATCCTGGCACTGAGTTACACACCCAGGAATTCCTTGGACACCTCCAGGGATGGGGACTCCAAACCTCCCTGGGCAATTCCAAGGCCTGACCACCCTTTCCATGAGGAAATTCCTGCTGATGTCCCCCCTGAGCCTCCCCCAGCCCAGCCTGAGGCTGTTCCCTCTCCTCCTGTCCCTGTTCCCTGGGAGCAGAGCCCAACCCTCCCCGGCTGTCCCCTCCTGTCAGGACATTCCTGGAATTCATCCATCCCTGTGCCAGACCAAGAGCTCGTTCTCCTGAAGACTGATCCCCCCCAAAAAAGAAGGGAAGATCTGGTGATGAAGCAGAGCCACTTTCCATCGCCAGACCCCTCCCTAAAATCGGGAAAATGAGTTTTCCATCCTCAGCTGAGGAAAGAAATCGAATGAGGCTCATCTCAGTGACCCGGCCTCGCTCCGAGCAGGAAAAGCCACAGCAATTTCATGGAGTCTGTTTGGAGCCTGCTTAACCAGCTGGGAGACACAACACATAGAGCCTCTTATCTTTTTCCCAAAAAATCCGATCTCGGAACCTTCAGAGCCTCCCACCAGCGCCAGGAGCAACAAGACAGAGCCTCAGAGCAGAGACAGAGACCCAGGTCTAAAAAAAATCCATTTTGGGCTCCAATCCCTGCCAGTTCTGTGGGATTTTAGCACCTCCAGAGCCTTTTTGAAGCCAAGCCAGAGGCAGCAGTTGCTGCTGTGGGAATGGGACCAAGGAAGTTGTGTCTGCTCCGTGCAGATGAGTCAGAGCAGCTCCAGGAAGGAGAAACGAGGAATTATCTCCTGAACCTTGGCAGAAGCCAGGTCTGGTGGCCAAGGCCTCGGGAGAACCCTGAGGAAAAGGGCTGTTCCCAGCTCTGGATGACATGGAAAGGTCCTTTCAATCCCCCAAATTAAAGGGTGAAGGTTTACAGGGAGGCCCAACACGGCCATGCTGAGCTACAAGGAAAATGTCCCTGAAAAGAGGGGGATTTTGGCTATGGAGAGAGCCCAGAAGAGGCCCTGGAGCTGCTCCAGGATTCTGGAGCCCCTCTGCTCTGGAGCCAGGCTGGGAGAGCTGGGAATGTTCCCCTGGAGAAGGGAAAAATCCAGGGAGAGCTCAGAGCCCCTTGCAGGGCCTGAAGGGGCTCCAGGAGAGCTGGAGAGGGACTGGGGACAAGGCCTGGAGGGACAGGAGCCAGGGAATGGCTCCCACTGGGCAAGGGGAGATTGGGCTGGGATCTTGGGAAGGAATTGCTGGCTGGGAGGGTGGCGAGGGGCTGGGCTGGAATTCCCAGATTTGCTGTGGCTGCTCCTGGATCCCTGGCAGTGTCCAAGGCTGGGTTGGACACTGGGGCTTGGATCCACCTGGGACAGTGGGAGGTGTCCCTGCCTCGGAATTGGAGGGCAGAGATGAAGGAATGTCAGAAATGGAAGCCCTACCATGGTTTTTATGGATCTCTGGGACCAGACGTTCATCCTAAATCCGTGTCCAGCTGGGACAGATCCCATGGAGGCTTCCCAGGACAAGCCTGGTGCTTCTGATGTGGGTCTGGATACCCCGGAGCTGCTCTGCCCCAGCTTCAGCAGCGCTTCAGAACCATCCTTGTTGTTCTGACCTTTTTTTTCCGGGTATTTCCATGTATCCCAAAATAGCAGGAGTAGGAATGACAGCGAACTGATCTGGCATTTAATGAGTTCCTCGATGAGGAGCCCTTGAGCCCTCGAATCTTCCAGCAGGTCCTGATCTGTCAGAATTTATCTGCTCATCTATTTTCGGGCTTTTTCTTGGACTCTTTCCTGTAAAATTCACATTTCAAGGCCCTGAATCTCCACTTCTCGCTGATTTGGGGTTGCAAAAATCAGGCCCCAGCACCCCAAAAATGGGTGTAAATCACAAATTAATTCCTACACATCCAGCGGATCCAGGTGTTTCTCCAGGAACAGCAAAGGCTCTGGGCTCATCCTTTGGGAAGGCAGAAAATCCTGAGGAACTTGGGTGGAGCTGCAAAAATTCCATTTTCCTTCAAGACTCCCATCCAGGCCTTGGAGGAAGGAGATGCTGCATCCCAGATTTTTGGCTGCTGTGCTGAGGACAAGCCACCGTCCCAGCTGTGCCAGAAAATGGGACAACGATGATTCCTGCCAGGCTTGAACCCCACTAGAAAAATCAGAAATAATCTGCAAATCCCAAATAATTCACCTTTGAACGTGACCTTTCCCTGGATTTGTCCCACCGTAACCACAGATCCACTTTTTCCCACTGTCTCTACACAAATCCAGAACCTGGAGGCTCCAAAGAGAAGGAATATCCCAATTTTTCCTTTTTAAACACCTGCAGGTGTTCAAATCCATCCTCAGTGCTGCTCTTTTCCACCAGCACAAGTGAGCAGGGAGCGACTCCACATCCTTGGCCTGAATCCCAGCTGGTGGAAAGCAGGAAAATTTCCTGGCATCGGAGACCAGCCAAGGGCCTGGCCCAAAAACCACAAAATCCCACAAAAAATGGTGATTTTCCCTCAAGAAAAGATTCCCGGGGATGCCTCTGCCGGTTCATGACTGAGAAATGGATCCGTGTCAATCCAGGGTGATTTTGTCCCCCTTTTTAGGATTCATTCCCTGAATGAATCCCTCAGGAATCAGATGACAAATCCTAATGCTCATCACAAGGAGTCTCTGAATCCTCTGGATTTGCTTCACTCTGGATCCCAGGAAAAATCCCCAACAACCCCGAGAACCCAAAAATGGGGAGATCTGCTGCCCTGGGCCTGGTGGCTTCAGGATGAAGGAAAATCCATTTCCAACATGGAAATTTTGTGGATAATTTACTGGGATAGGCCCGGCCAAAAAGGGTTTTTACCTTCAGTAAGGGAAAAACCCCAAGATTTCCAAAATTTCGAGACATTGAAATATTGTAAAAAATGGGGCGAAAAAAGGAAAAGCACCTGAGTGCTTTGAGCATCTCAAGGAAAACAGTCCTTAAAAAAAAATAAGAGTAGGAAACTAAATTTTCCAGGGAGAAACACCTGGAGCTGCTCCAGGGAGGGTTAGGTTGGATATCAAGAAAAGATTCCTCATGCAGAGCGTGCTGGGGCACCAGAACATCTTTCCAGGGAATGGTCACATTCCCAAGGCTGCCAGAGCTCCAGGAGTGTTTGGACAATGCTCCCAAGGACAGGGTGAGATTCTTGGGATCGTCCTGAGCAGGGAAGGAGTTGGACCCATGATCCTTGTGGGTCCCTTCCCGCTCAGGATATTCCATGGTTCTAAGAGAATGTTAATCCTATGGTATTCCCAAAATCCCTGAGAAGTCCTCCCAGGACACTTCCATTGGTTAAACTGGATTTTGGACTCACACCCCGCCATTCCTCCAGGCACAAGGAAACCTTTCCAAACCAAAAAATTCCTCCTCCTCCTCCAGAGGCAAATGCAGCTCCAAGCCCAGAGAGGATCCAGAACAGCTCAGCTGAATTTTTTTCAGGACAATTTGTCCTTGGAGATATCCCAGACTCCAGCATGGAAATTCCCCAAATCCCATCTGTCCCAGG
This sequence comes from Promerops cafer, assembly GCA_013398275.1. NCBI lineage: Eukaryota > Metazoa > Chordata > Aves > Passeriformes > Nectariniidae > Promerops > Promerops cafer. Next base: position 446 of record VZSE01013084.1, on the reverse strand, counting down.
ACTTGAAACTCATCCCCGTTTCACCTCTGGGTGCTTTGTCCTCACTGCAGCCACCCCAGCTGAAGAAATTCCTGCAGTTTACAAGGATTTGGATCCCCGTTATCTGCTCTTAATCCCAAGCTTTCCCAGAGCTTCCCGGACTCCGTCGCCTTCCCTAAGAAGTCCAAACTTGTCCTTGGCTGCTTTAGCACAATCCAAAGAAGATTTTCTGCTCAGTCACCACCTCCTAAACTGCCCTGTCCGTGCTTGACCTCTCTGCCAGGATTGCAAAATTACCTCCCCCCCGGAAATTTATGTTTTCCTCGGGATAATCGTTAGGAAATGGGTGTTGGATCATGGACAGACCCCACCGGGTGGGAAAATGTTTGGCTGAGTCACGGGAGCCATGTGAGCAACACCCCAGAAGGAAATTGCCACACAGCCTCTTATTATTATTATTATTTATA
>VZSE01013083.1:0-19122 GCA_013398275.1 Promerops cafer | reverse complement strand
CCCCTTGCAGAGCAGACACATGGCGCTGTTTGCAGACTCCCAGTGGGAGATGGGCCACAGGCCATTGCTCCAGGCTGAGTGGGGTCCTGCTGGCCTGCACCAGGTGGGGTTTCAAGGAGCACCATTTGGTGTGTGGGCTAGCGAAAAGGAGCCCAAGCCATGGAGGGTCACAGCAGGGGTCACACACTTGCCTTCAGGGATAGTGGCAAGAGAGGCAGCAGAGTGCCGTGGTGGGGAAGGGAAACAGGGGCGCTGATTTGTGAAAGAGAAGACAGTGTGTGTTTGCAGCAAAGCTTTATTGGGAGAAGCAGGTGCTGAGGCACGAGGAAGGGCTACAACCTGGCACTGCCTCTTCTCTAGGAACTCCAATGCTACCACCCTCACTCCATGTGCTTTTCCAGGCGCTTGAATTTGTTGTAGCCAACCCTGTGGGAACACAGACAGAGGAGATGTAAGGGTGGGACATTGGGAGTGGCCTATGCCCGCCCAGCCCTGTATACTTCCAAAACCTTTGCACCTTGTCAGGACACCCAGGGTAGCTGTGCACAAGCACCCTGTCCTCCCTCACTTGTACACTGGCAGCGGCTCTGCCAAGTGCTGAACACCACAGGCTGGGAGCACCACCCTTCATCCCCATCCTCGGGCCATTCAGGACTCCCTCATAGGCCTTTGGCTTTGGAAATGTCCCTCAGGTGGTGAAGCTCCCCTCGAGCTTGTCACAGACACTTTGCACACCAAGTCCTTCTGTTGCCTTATCAAGGAAACCAATATTCCAATAAACCTTGGGATATTACTTGCTGAATCATAGCCCAAATGGAACAATATTATCATTACTAGAACTGTGAAAAATTCCTGTAATTACCATCTCACACTATATCCAGGATGAAGACTAACTGATGACTAAGGTCAATCATCCCATGACTTTACAACAACATTCCTAAGTGAGGCCCCTTGAGCTCTCCTGGACCACTGCAGGGGGCTGTGCCACCATCTCCTGCCAAGTGCATGGCTGAAGGGATGTGAACACCCCATAGCAAGTGCAGTATGACTGCTGCCAGCTTGGAGCTGTAATTAAGTCTGCTGTAACTGTGGTAAACCCTCCCAAATCACTTTATAAATGCTAAATTAGTCAATGGTTAAGTGCTGCCAAATCCTTTCGTCAGAAACCATTGAGCAGGTCTGAGACTAAGAGTGGAATCAGCCCCACCTAGGATCTGTCAGTAGTTTAGAAAGCAGTGAGTACCTCCCTGAACATTGTGATTCATTTGAAGGGTCTCACTTCTCCTTTTCCATCTCCAGCCTCCATGTAAATCACTCTCAATTGATTCTAACCCATTTTTTCCTTCTTATGTTTTACCCCTGCACGAAGCAATCAAGTGAACCTTGCCATGGAACTTTGCTAAGCTGCACTTTTGCAAACAGATATTAACCCTGCTTTTGCCAGCATGTGTGAGAGTGACTCCTAAGTGACCTAAAATACTCATTTGTGACAGCCCCAACCCCTCGGGGGTGCACAGGGGACCTGTGCAGTGCAGGGACAAAGAGCTCACCTGGTGGCGTTCCAGTCATCTCCGAGTCTGTCCGCGTGTGACCTCAGCAGCCACATGGTCTTCAAAACCTCCTTTCCATCATTATCCACAAAGCACTGGCCCGTGAAAACAGTGATGGAGTCTGTGGGGACAGGACAGGAGGTGGAGGGGAGCGTGGCCAAGGTGGCAGGTCAGTGGCTGCCCCAGCACAGGGGACAGTAGACCCCTGCAGTCCCTGGCCTCTGGGGACAGTGGGGATGGGGAAAGCAGGCAGGAGGGCTCAGAGGGCTGGGGGTGTCACACAGAGATGGGCAGAGAGCGCAGGCTTCAGCCCCTACTGCCTCTCCTGCACCCTGGACTGGGAGCTGACAGCAGCCAAGGAGCTCCAGGGACGAGGATGGGGAAGCCTCAGGGAGGGGAGAGGGAGAGTAGTGGGGATAGTGCAGGGGAAGGCATGGAATCAGCAAGGACACTGCAGGGAGGGCAAAAAAACTTCAAGAGAAGAAGAGGGAGGGCAGGGGAGGTCCAGGATACCATAAGGAGGCTGGGAAAGAAGTACCTGAAANCCCCCCCACAGTACCTTTTTCGCAGAGATGCCATGAGCCCCCAGGGCCAGGAAGAGCACAAGGAGGAAGGGAGTCACTTGCACCATCTCTGCAGCAGGCAGGCAGCTGATGTACCCGGGGATGTGCTCCTTGCAGGTCTCTGCTGATAACTCCTGCTCCCTCTCCTTTTTATTGCTGCCAGGTGGGTGGCAGCTCTGGCCAGGGCATTGTGCAATCTGGGTGTTCCCAAATTTAACAGCTATCAGAGGGGCTGGTGACAGCTGATATTCCCAGAATGCCTTTGTTCCAAGATAAATGCAGGTGGACAGCGCAGGTGAGATGCACCAGTATTGTGGTGCCACAGTACCCCTCCAGCCTCCCACAGTGACCCTAAGGGAGAGCTTCTTTGCATCTTCGTCCCATTCCATTTGCTGTGGGCTCTGACACGGGAAGATACCAGCAGGTGCAGGGGGCTACATATGGGAGCTTGCTCCTGCCAGATAATGTTACTCCTCTGCCCAGAAATTCTCCCCTGGGAGCAAGAAAATGCCATTTGTCACCCACTGGCAGCACTGGGGCAGCACAATGACCCGCTGAAGAATGGTCATAGAGGAGAGGACAGGCTACTTCCTACCTGCCAGCCCTGATAGCTATTGAGTATTAAAGATGCAATTTGGCACCAAAAAAAAGTTCTGTAATGGCCAGAAAGAGATAATAGCCCTTCTTGTGGTGTCCCCAAAACTCCTCCACCCTTTCTATAGTGTTCCAGAGATCCCATGCATTTCCTGTGGTGTCCTCAAATCTCCCACATCCTCCCTGTGGTATCTTTAATGCTCTTCTCACCTGCTGCCCTGGCCGTGCTCTCTGCCACCTCCCTCCGTGTCCCTCCAGACACCATCACTGTCCAGAGGGATCGGGACTCTCCTCCCTCATGGGTGTCCCTTGGCAGGAGGCTCAGTCCCCTCTGATATAAAAAGAGCAGAGCCTGGGCACCACACATGGCCACCACCACCCTGGGCATCCTGGGCTGCTGCCTCCTGCTCGCCCTGGCCCTGCTCGTGCCCTGTGATGCTGCGTCCAGGGAGGTAAGGGCAGCTCTGGGCCAGAGTCCGGCCGTGCCAAGCCGTGCTGTGCTGTCCTGGGTGCAGGGTGGGGGACAAGGGGCTGCATCCCCTGGCTGTGCCATCCCTGTGGTGTGTGTTTTCTCTGTGTCATGCTGTGCCACCCCAGCACACAGAGTTTGTGCCCGAGGGGCTGCGTGTTCCTGGTGTACCGTCCCATACCATGCTGTGGCATGCCACAGTGCAGTGTCCGTGACCAAGGAGGCTGCCAGCTCTGGCTGTGCTTCCCTGGGGGTACTGTGGGTCACCTACCCCTGCTATAGGGGGGTACCCAGTACCTCCAGCTCAGCTCCCCTGCCCAGAGACTGAGGGGTTCCTTTCCTGGCTGATGCCCATACGCTGGCCCCAGCTGCCAGGTGGAGGGGCTGTGCCATGGGACACACATCCCGCTGCTGAGGGAGGCTGAAAGTGGGCACTGACTGAGCCACCCACATAAGCCCCAGGGTCACCTGCAGGGCCTGTGCAGAAATGAGCTGGTCCCTTATATGACCCTTTTGGCCCTGAACACAGCTGGGACCTTCTTGGGCTCCTGCAACAGTGCAGCAGCAGCCAACAGCAAGCAGATCCCGGTGTCACCCCTGCAAGCAGCCCAGCAGCCAAGAGCTGCCCCACCTTTGGCTTCACTGTGCAGTGGCAGTCCTCAGGTACAGCAGTGCCAGCAATGCCCTGCCCATGCTGGGAGGAGGGAGTCCCCTGGCTGGCACCCCTGGTCCCTCATGGCACCCAGAGGAACCCTGGCTGTGGCCCACGCATCTGCTCCTGCCTTGGGACATGGAGGAGATGTGGGACATGGGATTGTGGGGGTGTCTGTCTGGGAGGGTGTCACAGGCAGATTGGGAGCTTCAGACAGTGTTTCAGACAAAGCCCTCCCACTGAATCACAAGGTTCAGAAAGGACTCTCTTGCATTCTAGAATCCTGCCCAGTGAAGAGTTTGGGCATAGCTAGATCCAAGTTAGCCCTGGATTTTGTCAATGGATTATGTCTAAAGGATTATACAGGTGTAATAGAAACTTTGTACAACATCGTACCACAGGACGACATTGAGGATGGCAAATCAGATAGATTTATATAAAAACAAATAATTTATTATAATTAGACAAAAATATCTTTATAAGAATTACTACAGATTAGAAGCTATAACAATTTCTATAGTATGATGCACTATTTTGAAGCACTATTCATTACATTAAAGCTAGCAAATCCAACTACAAAGTAGAGCCTGAAGTTACTCAACCATACAAGTAACTGTGGGCAAATCTCTCTGGTTCAGCCTCAAGAAGGGGGTATCCCCATGCAAGGGAGCAATCTCCACACACACTCTGGGAAGGAGGGTTTTAGAAGACCTTGCCCTTAGAATTTTACAGTATAATGTCACTGACTATCAGCCGGATGTCAGCTGGGTCAGCTCAGCAGCTTTAGATACATTATCAATACATTATCACTTGCTGGTTCCTTTCTTTCCCTCCCACTCCAGCATTGCACAGCCTTCAAATGCTGCAGTGGCAGAGAAAGATGGAAGCAAGGTGCCCAGCCCTGGGCAGAAGGGGACTCGACAGGGCCTGCAGCACTGTGGCTCAGCTGCTCCCCACAGAGGCCTTCTCAGGAGGAATGCTCTCTCCTCTGCTGCCTGCAAGGCAAGGCAGAGCCAGGAGCCAAGCAAGAAGCAGGTCTTACCTGCTGCCATTACATCTGGAGAAGTGGGTAAGGAGGCACATCCTGCTCCCTCTAGCAATACTCCACAAGAGCCAGCCACCACTGGGAGTTGTCCCCTCCCTGACTCCCTAGCCCTCCAGCCCAGCCCAAGAAGAAACATGGGAGCAGAAAGGATTTCCTCTTTCGGCTTGGCCTGGTGCAAAGAAGACACCAAAGAAGAATAAGAGTAGACAGCTGGACAGATTTATTAAGAACTGAAGTGATTTATCCCCTTAAGTGTGCTCCACTGCCTGCCCCCGGTGCCAGCAGGGAGGGGGGCCATGGTACCAGACCAGGACCTGCTTGTTGGGCTCAGATTGTCACTGTCCAGGGAGCCGGGTCTCCCCTGGGGATTGTATTTGCCACAGGCCCTCCTGGGGCAGAGCCAGTCAGCATGTGCAGTGTCAGCCCAGGACAACTACAGCATCCATGTGCCTGAGTGCACCAGTCCAATATCCTCACGCACACACACTCACGAGCCACACCCTTTTTTTGCCCTGCAGGACAGGTCCCCACCTTACCCAGCCCAATGACTGCAGGAGAGAGGTCTCCCGTGCTCCTGGACAGGGTACCAGCTGCAGTTTGGGATGGCTGGGGAACCTGTAGGCTTCCCCAGCGCCCTGAGCGATGGGGAAGGGGAGGCACAGGCTCCAGCAGCAACTCCTTAACCCACCACACTCTGAAGAGACATCCCCCACACCTCTGGTCCCCCCTTGTGGCTCAGCATCAGCAGCTGGAAGCCCCCTGAGGTCAAGGGCATGTAGTGGAGGTAGGGAAGGAGAACAGCAATGTGAATACTAGCACAGAGCGGGAGGGGAGGGTCCCTGCCTGCCATCTGCGACCCCCCCAGCCCATGGTGCACCCGGTGCCCTGCCCAGTGCCACCAGGCTCAAGGGTGCGTGTGGCCCTGGGGGAGCTGTGCCAGTGCCTGGCCAGCCCGGCGCTCCAGGGCCAGCTGCATGCTCCAGATGCTGAGGGGCCGCATGTAGGCCAGTGAGCGGTACACCTTCTTCTCCCGGTAGGCCTCCGGTGTCTGGAAAGCCATGCCCAGCCGTTCCCAAACCGTCCGGTAGCAGCCCTCCGCCGTACGGAAGCCTTCCTCCACCATGCCCTGCAGGAGAGGGAACAGGACCATCAGCACGTTCACAGAGTGCAAGGAGCGCACGCTGGGGAGTGCGGCAGCAGCATCCCCGCTCACCTCCTGGATCATGGTGGCAGCCAGGGAGTAGACCACGCCGACCCACACCTCGTCGGACTGCACGCTGGAGGTGTCGGGCACGCCGTCGGGTCTCATGCCGTTCACTGCCCCCATGGTGCCCCCCGCGAAGCTCAGCACGTTCTTCTCAAAGATGGTCTTGAGCGCGCTGAGAACGTGACTCTTGGGGAAAACCTGGGCACACAGAGATGGGCTTGGTGCTCATGTGGACCCCTCAGGCTGGGTCTGGAGCGGAATTACGTTTTCCATGAGGAAAAGGGCAACGCTGCTTGCTGGGTCAATAGCAACAAATTCCCACCTCAAAAAACTAACAGGAGGAAGAGAAATATCTCGTTCCCCAAAAGGATAAAAAAGACCCCAAAGTACTTAACAGAGAGGTGCTGAACCACATTCCATGTTCCTCAAGAGGACACTGACAGCTCATCTAACTAGTTGATCTCCAAAAACAGCTTCTCACCCACAATCACTGGCCAAGCCCCCTCCCCATTGCTTGAGGGTTTGCTTTGGGGGCCTGGCCAACCACACCATCCTCATCTACTTTATGGTTGTCATTTCCAAGAGAGACAAGAGCTAGGAGGCTCATCAGCACAGCCCAGGGACGTGCCAGACACTTCTTCTCAGTCTGGTGACACCAGTCAGAGGAAGCAGAGGCAGGGATGACACCAGGCAGGACCTTGCCAGGGAAGGCTGGGCAGTCCAACCCGAGAGCCTTGGCAGACTCAAAGCAAAAGCAGCAAATCCCTTCTCTCTATGCTCACGCCAAGCATCCCTGCAGACATTTTTCCCCAGTGTGGCTCTGGAGATGAGCCCAGGGGCTGCTGTGGCAATCAGTGAAGGGCTGCTGTGCCCTTCTCTGGCAGAAGCTTTTGGGCACACTTTCTTCAGGACTGCATCACAGGCTCTTCTTACGTCGCATTTCTGACTTGTTCACTGCTGACTTGTACACACACCAAGGCCACATTAATGAGCTGACGGACAGGAGTGATGCCAGCCAGGCAATGGATCCAAATACATGGGAAAAAATCCATGAAATGTCCTAGTAACACAGGAGAGGAATTCACCAGTCCCACCTGCAGTCAGCTCAGAGCTCACCAGAGAGCAGGGACAAGTGCCACCTTCAGCAGCAGGAGTCTGAGGCTGGGCAAAGGCAGGCCACATTCTGGACTGCACCACATTTACTGTTTCCTCCCCAAACTGCAGGAACTGCAGGAGGGATTTACTGCACGAGGGCTGGGCCAGATCCTGCCTGGAGCCCCAGGCACAGTCCCAACCCCACGCTGGGTTAAACACAGCAGAGAATGACCAGGTAAAGTCACCTGAAGCTCCCCTCTGATTCCCCAACAGACCCTGAAGTGCTTTGTCACCCTCCCACAGACAAAGCCACTCCTCCCTTCACCCAGCTGAGGCCTTTGCCTGCCCATGTCCACCAGAAAGCTTTGCTGTGACAACTGCCCACGGGGTATAAATAACCCAATGGTTCTCCACTGCCCCTCTCTCTTTAAGGTATTGCAGTGCCAGCAGCTGCTCTGACCATCCCAGCAGACATGAGCAGTCTGCAGCCAATTCTTCTCTTGCAACTGAAGAGCCATAGACTTCAGGACTTGGAATAAGCCGTAGTTCCCTGTGATATTCATTTTGGACTTTTTAGGGCAGCAAATAATGTGGAAAGTTTCATACACTTTTTTCTACTGTTTTTAAACAAATAGCACGTTGCCCACAGCAAACCCCACTGGGGCCAAAGCTAGCTGCAGTTACACATCCCTGCTGCATGGCCTCTCTGTGAGACGGTTTTGGTTTAAGATGGATTCCACTGTACCCATCCAGCAGCCTCCACTAGGTTGTGCAGAGGGGGAGAGCAGGCAGGTACCCCCCACACTAGCCCTAAAGTGTAACCCCCAACATGTGCCAGCCCTGCTGCTGCTTCCCTCCTGCCACAGGTCCCATCTTGCCCCAAGCACACCAGGCAGCCCCTTCTCTTACCTCAAACTCCCCTTGGTCCAGACCACAAGCTCCAAGAAACCACTGCCCAGCACACTGGTCTGACATGATGCTGCTGGACGTGTCACTTCCACTGCTATCATAGTTGTAGTATTTTCCTGGAAAAGGCAGGAAACAGTTTAAAATCATTAGGATACTGGCTCGTGTGAGCTGTCCCTACACACCTCCCTGCGTGGCAGGAGCACAGCTGCTTTTTCCACAAGACCCTTCTTCCCTTCCCCCACCTGTTCCCTCCTGGACACCTGCTCCTTCCCCTCCATTTAGAGGGGCGGCATCTCCCTTCCTTGCCCCCAGCTTGCAGGGACAGTATCCCTCCTTCCTTCCCCCATTCCCCACAAGGCTCCATGATCCAAGGAGGAGCCACTCCCTCCCAAGGGAAGCACGGCCAGCTGAGTGTGGTTCCCCACTGCTGAGCACCCACCATTCCAGAGCATCCTCTCAAACGCCTCCTTGCCCTTGTTCAGGATGTCCAGGTATTTCTGCTGGATCTCAGTATCCCCGAGCACCTCTGCCATCTTGCACATCATGCAGACGGCAGCCAGCCACAGTCCGCCGCAGTAGGCGCTGCCAGAGCCAAACGAGAGAAGCATCAGGAATGTGGGACACCTCAAGGGTTCCGTGACAAATGGGATACAAGGGCCCAGCTCTGAGCTATGTCCCTACCCCACAGCCCCCATCTCCAACCCCCACCTGCCTCTCATGCTCACCTGGCTCCATGCACCACCCACGCGTCGTACGTCTGATCAGCAAAGCCACCGTTTTCAATGAGCCCATCATTATCCGTGTCAAACTTCAGCTCCGACTCCATCACAGCCTGTGGGAGAGGCAGGAGATGGTCACGCAATCCTCACATCCTGGAAGCTCCTCACACCCTGCTCGGGAGCATCCATCCTCTCAGGAAGCTGCTTGGCTCCTGAGGGAAGTGGGAAAGGGTGATGCCCCGCGGTCTGATCTCCTAGTACCTGGCACACTGGCCACATGTCCTGCAGGTACAGGGAGTCACGTGTCAGGTAGTAGTCACGGTACACCTGCAGCACGAACTTCAGGTTGAGGTCCTTCCAGTCAGCAGTGTCGTGCATCAGGTAGGCATTGACACGCTGCCATGGCTCATCACCTAAACCAAGACAGACCAGATGCAGCAGGGCAGCAAGCAACAAACATCCCTCCGCCTGCTCAGGAGCAAGGAACCAAGGGTGCTGTGATCAAACAGCACTGAAGTAATATGTTGTACCCTGTGCCATCTCTAGCGAGAACAGCCTTCCTGCTACTTCCCTCTGTCTCCCTTGTAAAAGCTCCATGCAGCACGGTCTTCATCACCACCCCACACCATCCAGCTTTCCATTCCCAGAAAATACAGAATCACAGAATCATTGAAGTTGGAAAAGACCTCTAAGCACTGCTAAGTCCACCACATCCCTTATTGCCACATCTACACTTCCTTTACATACACTGGAGATGGTAGCACCACAACTTCACGGGCAGCCAGTTCCAATGCTTGACAACAACAAACAGTGTATTTCATGTACCATATCCATTTCCCACAGCTTGACATCCCCTCTGCTCCCCCACAGGCGCAAGAGACCCCTCACCTGGGTCCCCAATGTCATGTGGCACCACATTCTTCATCTTCACCTGGGCTGTCTGACCACACATCAGGTACTGCCGGGGCTGGACATCCTCATTCACCACAGTGACAGCTGCAGAGGACACAAAGCAGAACATGTAAGAAGGGCAGCAGAAACTGCTGCAGAAAGGTCCAAGCATAAATACAGGCAGGGTCACCGCCACCAGCAGACCAGGCTGCCCTTTGGAGCTGCAAAGGGCTGAGGGGACAGGCTGCTCTCCCTTTTCCCACTCAGCAGGGGACATGCAACTCTCACTACTACCTTAAGGGAGGGCTAGGAAGGGAACCCAGTGGGCTCAGTCCGATCAGAGCCCAGCAAAGGGCTGTGCTCCACACCCCTATCCAGGCCACACCAAGCAGCCACCAAACCCAGACAGAGCATTGGGAACCTGCAAACAGCTCCATGTGTCTGCTCTGCAAGGGGCAAGGACAGAGCTGGGAAGACCAGAGGCTCCCCCAGGGCAGGCAGAGCCAGCTGGGCACCCCCAGCATGGCAAGAAGGCACCCCCAGTGCTGGGCACAGAGGTGCTGAGGCAGCAACATTCCAGGGCTGCAAGTCCTGGGCTCAGCAGAGCAGCTGGAGGGGGATGCTGGCTCCATGGCACACATCTCTACAGCAGCAGCTCTCCCAAAGCCTCCAAAGTCTCTTCCCGAGGTGAAGCCCTGAGCAGACAGCGAGGCAGGGCCTCTGGGGACACTCACCAATGTCATACTGCAGGCTGATCTGCAGCTTGGGCCACAGCATGATGAGAGCAAAGGAGGCGTAGAAATGGACATCGTAGGTGTTGTACATCCGGTACTCCTGGCCTGGCAGGACAGGGCAGATGGTGAGGGAAAGGAGACAGCTGTGGGGAGGGGAAAAGGGGAAAGGTCCTCCCTCCACATGGCCCAGCACAGGGGGATCTTTGCCAGCACAGGCAGGGGCTCCCGTTCAAAGAGGTTTCATTCCCTACACAGAGCACCGGGGATCTGGGGAACACTTCATGCCGAATCCTTCAGGGCTGCAAGGGGTTTTCCCGGGAATAGCACTGCTCCCTACACACTGCAGTGGGAAAAACAGCCCCGTGGCAGGTTAAAAACACATGGCTACAGTAATGGGAGGGGTTGAGCTGGGAGAATCCCTGACATCCTTGTGAGTTACCTTCCAAATAAGCAAACCTTCCGTACTCCCGCAGGACAGGGAGGAGGTGGGAGAGTCCCGCCCCCGCCGGCCCCTGCAGGTCCTCGGCACAGCAATCAGGAGGCACCTCCATCCAGATGGTCCCTCCATCCGTCATGAAGTACAGCTCATTGAAGAGGGCTGACTTGTACCAGGAAGGCAGCTGGCTGCGGGAAAGAGGGAAGCTCACCTCAGAGACTGAGGTGGGGATGCTCCTGTGGCAGCCAACCCCAGGAGGCCTCTGGGAAGGTGCTCTCATCTGCCCTACCTGTTCTCCAGGATGGGATTCTGCCATGCTTCTATCTTCCTCTCCCACTCCTTGTAGTGTGTCAGGGCGTAATGGGACAGGGCAGGAGCAGCATCCCCTTCGCTGCCGAAAAACCGGGTGTACCGCCTGCCAAGTGAGTGTTTGGTGAGCACCCCATGGCTCCACCTGGGAAACCCACACAGACACCACAGAAGGACACTGGACTACAGTGAACAGCAGAACTCAACTGCTACTGCAGGGGCACTGGGGAGCAGAGGCTGGACACAGGGTCCCCTCCCCGAGATGGCAGGGCCACAGCCACCAGGAGTGGGTGGCAAAAGGTCCCCATGTGGTACACAAATGAGGAAGGAGGGAAAAGGGGGTTCTGGGGGCATGAGCCAAACACCACTGGATTCAACCCACCTACCTGAGGTGCAGCTTCTCCTTGGAGCCAAAGTGAACACAGGGCATGTCCCAAGCCAGGGCCAACTCCAGCGTCTTGTGCCCATGGGCAGGCACCCTACAGCTAGCACACACTGCTGCTGCTGTCACCTCCCCCTTCTCTGTCGGCCTGCTTTTACCTGCCAGGAAAAATTAAGATATTCTCAAGAAACCAAGGAAGACCAAAGGGAGAGTAACTGAAGTTCACACACACCTTAAGGGAGATGAAAGTGGGCATACCAAAGCCCCTGCACAACCTGGAAGGTACAGCCCAGGGCTTTAAGGGATGATGTTGCCGCAGGAAAAAAATACCTTCCATGGGAGGAGTGGTTAAAAGGATTCAGTCACCCAAGAACAGGAACAAATCAGGCAGGAAAAGTCACCAGGCATGAATGGAAGCTACAGGGTATCCCATGACTCTGTATCTGCACTGCACTCAGAGACACTGTGACTTTCTAGGGACAGTCATTGCTTCCAGCTTTTTGCAGGGTGTTTGAGCCATGCTGGTAATTTGGAAAAGCCCTGAGGTGGCTGGATAATTATATGCTGGTTCTGACATGTGTACAAGGTAAACTCATTAGAGCAACATAAGCACAGATCCTGACTGTGATAATGTCTGGCATGAATGAAGGAAAACCACATGCCAATAGCCTGGAGAGCTCTGAGTGCATCTAGGCAGGAAGCTTATTTTTCGGGAAAAAATTACGTAGTAAACACTTCATTTACATAATCTAAGCTTAAAGAAATCTTGCAAAGACCCAGCATCACTAGTTTGTCAGCATCATCCCGGTTTAAAAACTCACAGACATTAGGGAAATGGTCACCTTTTCAATAGGAGGTGAGTAGGAAAGGCTGGACATGCAACCCTGCTGCAAGGCTCCTCCCAAGGGAGTGAGCAGAGACCTGAGGATGGATGCAGAATTATCAAAAGAATACCAGAGACGTTCAGAGAACTGTTACAGTAGGAAGAGGACAGAAAGTGATGGCAGCACTAAACCCCAAGCACTGTTAAATGCTGGCAGGAACAAATCTGACAGGACACAGCTCATTTATCTGGAAACAGGAACTAATGGAAGGTGGCTGGGCAGCACACTGGCTCCCTAGCAGAAATTGCAATTCAACGCGCAACCACACACAGAATAATGAGAATAATACCCAAGAACAGGCCCAAAGTGGTATGAACAGCTTTTGGAGAAGCACAACAAGGACAAGCAATGGCAAGTTTGGATACAGCCTAAATTTGGAAACAAGCCACAGCTTCCTGGAGAAATTTTTACCAGCCAAGGAGGCCGGAGGAAAGAACGCTGCCCTGGCTTGGGTGCCCAGAAGCAGCAGGGCCACCCCTTTCCCCTGCTCCCCCTCCACCCGTCCCACGGAGGATGGAGGCACTCACCAGTGGGTGAATCCAGCCTCCCATCCTGCAGGAGGTCCTGCCACACCTCTCTACCCAATCCCGTGGGATTGAATGCCGTGACATGGGTGACTCCCGTGCCAGCCTGGGGAAGGGAAGAGCATCATCAGGGGCTGCTGCTTTGGAGGAGAAGATTAATGCTCTCTACTCCCCAGCACCACCACCAGGACATCACACTCACTTCCCATGTGCTGCCCAGCAACTCTAACTCCAAACTTGCTGCCTCAGCTGCTCTCCTGACACCGTCCCCAAAGAGGGTGCCCTCGGGGAAGTCATGTCCCCACTCCTGGCGTCAGGCAAGCGCTGAGAACCGGTGCCAACCCCAACCCCTAGCACGCCTGTCCTTTACCAGCTGCCTGCAGGCAGCTCCCCCATATCCAGCAGGGCTGCACAACCTCCCCAGAGGGAGCCACAGCAGCAGGGCCAGCCCTTTACCTTCTCCCGGGCAGAGATGGCCAGGGTGAAGGGGTTCACGGCCGGGCAGTGGTGCAGCAGGACTCCAGCAACCCGCTGGCCGTCCTTCTGGAAGGCGAAGGGCTCGTTCCAGTGCCCGCCGCTCCTGTCCTCCTTCGCTCCCGTGCCGTTCTGCAGGCTGAACATGATGGACACTTCCACGTCCTCATCCCTCCCGTTCTCCACCTCCCAGATGAACACTCCCACTGGCAAGCTGGAGTCCTGGCAGAGACACACAATGCTGTCTACAGGGCTGCTGCTCCACAGGCAGCTGCCCCAGCAGCATTTCCCCCACTGCTGGGGACACCGCACAGGATGCAGCGGGAGCAAGAGCGATGGCACTAATAACTTGCTCTTGGAGTCTGTTGCCAAGCTGAGGAGCAGCAGCGGGAGCAGAGGAATTTGGGAGGCAGGCAAGACAAAATTCAAAAGAGAAGCCCTGGGCTAGCAAACGGCGCACGGCAAGCGGCCTTTAGGGCTCAGCCGGCTGCCTCATCACTCATCTGCTCGGCAGGTCGATACAGGCTCACGTGCTGCGCCGGGGTAAGAGGAAGGTCAGACGTGTCAGCAGCACAGCTGCCACCCTCGCCTGGGGCTGGGCAGCGCGGCAGCGCTGAGCCATCCCTTGCTGCAATCCCGAGCTCCCGAGTGCCTGCGGGGGTTCCCCCGCCCGGGACCACTGCTGAGAGCAGCCAGGGGAAATGTTGGGAAAGCCGGCTAACAAGCAGCTCTGCCCTCGGCGACGCCGTCACCGCCTTACCTTATAGTCATGGGGGATGACGGGAGAGACCTGCCGGCAGGTGAGCACCACCTGCTGCCCCGGCAGCTCGTAGACCAGCCAGGCACGGGGGTACAGGGCATGGTAAAAGGCGTAGTGGCCGCAGTAGCCCCAGTTCCAGCTCTGCAGGCTGCTGGGTCTCTCCACGGACAAGACCTGCTGGTAAATCGTCTGCCCCTTGCACCGCAGGCACACGGTGAACTGTGGAGGAGAGGAGCATGTGCAGGGGATGAGACGAGCCCTGTGGCAGATGTCCCAACCACCCAGGCTGCTGCAGTGACTCTCACTCCCCTTGCAGACCTTGCTGCAAACTGTGCTTAGCAACGATTTCACAGTGGCAAAGGCCAGGGTTCAGCTGCCAGGAGCAGGACACATCCAACCAATAGTTTTTCTTTTACAACAGAATAAAAAATGTTTGCAACTTTACACATGTTATTTGCTGTCTTAAAAAGTACTATATGAATATGTAAGGGGCCTAAGACTTGTTCAGAACNTGCTGCAGTGACTCTCACTCCCCTCGAAGACCCTACCTGATTGGTGATGACCGTTTCGTAGTGGTAAAGGCCAGGGTTCAGCTGCCAGCGGCAGAACTCTCCCCGCCAGCCACGCGTGATGGTGCCTCCCCCGATCCCGCCCAGCGGGCACCCTGGCAAAGACACCAATAGTTAGCAACCCCATTCCTCCCCCTGGTGGAGAAGAACTCTGCTCAAGCATCTCTACAGGTGAGAGCCACTCACATCACCCACATCACAAAAGCTCCTTGACTCACTCGTTCCATCTAGCACCCTGGTGGCCCCATGTGAATCCCTACCCACCCCAGTGCCCAACGTGGAGGCTGACCATAGATCTGCTGCAGAGGAACAGCACACAAGAGGTCAATGAAGGCAGATTTCTTCTCTATGCGGGTCTTCTTGATCCACCACCTGAAGTATCTGCAAGGGAAAGAGAAATATTGAAGAAGTCAGGAGCAGGCAACACCATCCCTTCAGTGTCACTGGGCAAGATGAGCATAGGTTGAGCTTTTCCTCCTTGTAGAGATGCACAACAGGAACCTGTGTCCCTGTGCCCATGGCACAAGGGATGATAAGGCTCTACCACCCATCTGGAGGATGTATCAGTCAGCAAACACAAGCAGGCAGAGCTCAGGCAGCTCAGAACTGACTGCAAGGGCAACTCAAGAGCAGGACTCCCAGCTCACATAGCATAGGCTTTCCTAGGCATTTATGGAGAAGTGGGAATGCACACAAGAACCACCAGCACCTCCATGCCTGGTACACAATGTCCTGCTAAGGAAGGCCTGCAAGCAGAAGTGCAAGCCCAGAGGAGACACATACCGTTCCAGGGACACAAGCCTTGCTCTTCTTACCTCCACATCTCCATTGCCATACACTACCACATCCCTGTGCCACACCATCAGGGGCAGGGGGCACAGAGCAGCCTTGCCCTGGAAGTGGTGACGGTTGCTGTCTGTAGCTGGCAGGATCCTGGGGACTTGCCTCCGCCCGCACACCAGCTGCGCAGACCAGCACTGCCCATCAGATAATTTCTCACCCAAAGGTCTGGGAATCAAGACATCCAAACAGGGGCACACCTGCAGCTGGGTGTGCCAGCAACACTCCAGGCAAGAGGAGCAGGGCTGGGCTCCAAGTCAGTGCTTGTAAAGTACTGGCTTTGGCTAATAAACTGCCCCAAGTTAAGCCTTCTACACAGAGACAATTAACACATGGAAACCGGCTACCAGACCAGAAGCTGCTGAACTTTACCCAGCAAACAGTCAGGTAAGACCCAGCTGGCAGCTCCATGGCCCTGGGTGCCATGGGGGCAGTGGGGGCACAAGAGCCCCCACAGTGGGCAATGTCCCTGAGCTACCTGCAGACACCCATGCCATACTGCTGAGCAGAAAACCACCCCAACCAGGAGTACACGGCCTGTCCTGCCCCTGGTTTCACAGGATGCAGAGCACAGGCAATGGGCAATGAGCAGTAATCCCTTGGTACATGTACAATCAGGAGCAAGGGGGAGCGGCTCTTCCATGACACCTCCAGTACTACACTTCCCAAACAGAAACAAAACACACTTGATTTTTTGGCTGCTCACTGGGCATTCACCTTTATTCACTAACATCTAAGGTCCCCAAATCCCTGTTAGGGTGAGACTTTCTGGGTTGTAATCTCACGGGACCTAACTGCAGCCTGCTCTTGACTCCTACAGACCCAGATTTGTGTTTGACTGTCTATGGATGTTTTGCTCAGAGGTTCAGGGCATGATGAGAACCAGCCTGTCCTGCCTGACTGCCCTGAACCTGTGCCTGCCACTATCTTCCAGCTATATCTGCTGTAACTGCTCTTCTCCAGACAGGACAGCCCCAGCCCCAGCCTTATCCTGCCAAGGCGAGGTTTTGGCAGTGATCTCTCTCTCAAGGAAATGATTATTATTCTTTTTCAACCCAGCGTCAGGGAACCAACCCAGCTGCTTCCCCAGCAGGCCTTTGGCAACAGGAAATAAGGTGCCCAGGCAGAGTTGCTGCAGCACAGCCTAGCGGGGCATCCCAACTCCTTGGAAAGGAGGCAGGAGATAGATTTCAGGCAGCAGTTTTTACAGCAAAACACAGTAGAAAAGGTTTGGGATTTACCACCACTGCCAAAGTCATTTTAGCATCTCAATAGCAAACTCTTCTCCTGCCAGCTTCTCCCAAAATCACGCAAGCCATGAAGAGAAGCCCAGTGGCTGATGCCCAATTGCTGGCTATTAACAGCTCTGCCAGGGCTGAAGAATAACCAGGAGAAAGACTTCGTGTTCTGTAGCACCAAAAGCTCTACCAGCGCTGGAGGGCACTTCTTCCCCTTCAAACTGGCAGTGGAATTAAAACCTGTCTGAACATTACCCAGCTGATCTGGATTCATGCCGTCAAGTCCCTCTCAGGACACATGAGCCACCTCTGTGGAAACCTACCCGCACGTCTTCTCCTGCCTTGCCAGCCCCAGCTGAGTCCTCTGACCCTTTTTTTCTAGACATGCATGCCCCCCCCAGTTACCCCAATGAGCCCTGATTAACCAAAAATCCTTCCCCAGGGCTGTCAACACCCCCAGCCATGTCACCTGCATCTAGGGCTGGTGCTGCAGAAGAGGGCACTCATCATCATGTTTAATCTGATGCAACAATGTCAACCCAGGATGTTGTGGCTCCTCCGCTGGTCCTGGACCTCCTGAGTTGAAGATGTGTAGTGACCCCAAGGTGCTCCCAGTGGCTACAAGCACCTGCAGCACCTGCACCAGGTGACTTTGCACGTGATGCACCAAGCCATGCCAAGTTTTGAGAACATCCCTGGCACAGGGGCCACTCTCCATGGGTCATTCAGGAAAGGGCAGGCCAACCTGCAGGGCTTCCCACATCCCTGCACCATGACACAAAACTGAGCTCCAGGTTCCTCTCGCAGCATCAGCACCCAGGTTTCCATGAGCTGGCTGCCCCAGCCAGGCAGATGCTGAGATGCCCACCAATGCCTGGAGCATGCAGCCTCCCATATATCCTCACATCCCTGAATGGGCTGCCCTTTCAGCCAACTATGTTGGCCTTGGGTTTTAAATCAAACCCACACAGGTATTTCTCATCACCCTAGCACTTTGTCTCCTCTGCTCTTGAGGCTGAAATCTCCTTGCAAGGAAGCTCTTGCCGTGGCAAAAGTACTTTGAGACAACAACCAAATTACATCCTAAACCTGAAGAGGAGAAGAGGTAGTAGTTTGACTTTAAGCTTCTTGTTTCAAAGACCTTTTCCTGGGACTGATACAAGGCACTTCCAGACTTCAGTGAGAACAAAGCCAGGATCGCTTCTCCTCCCTGCTCACCCCACCAGAACTTCACGCTTTCCCACATGCTCAGCTCATCCCAACCTGCCATAGCAGCTTTTCCAGCACCCTTTATTTATCTCTGGTGCATGACCCACGCTCTCCCTTTCCCAATGCCCAGGCTCACACCAGGGTGTCTCAGGTCAGACCAGCATGCCGTGCACCCCGAAGCAATCCAGAATCTGCCCTTTCATCCAGCTTTGCAGGAACCAGCTTGGCAAGCAGCAGCCTCCAAGGACACCAGCAGAAAATGGAGGCAGGAGTCATAAATTCAGCACAAGGAAATAAGCAATGCCGTCGCTGGTCCCAGTGTTCAGCCTGATG
The DNA here is from genome assembly GCA_013398275.1 of Promerops cafer. Classification (NCBI taxonomy): domain Eukaryota; kingdom Metazoa; phylum Chordata; class Aves; order Passeriformes; family Nectariniidae; genus Promerops; species Promerops cafer. Next base: position 736 of record VZSE01013083.1, on the reverse strand, counting down.
GGTGCACAAACACTGTCAGCACGCAGACTTCAGCGTTAAAGGTTAAAACGACACTCTGGCTTTCCACGCGTGCTCTCCGTCGTTACTTCCAGCTCACCCCAACGCATAGCTGGGAGAGGTGCCCCGTTCCCAAACCTGCCACAGCACACAGCGTTCCAAACCCCTCCCAGCTGGCCCCAGTTTAACCTCCAGCTGCCAGCACTGGGGACAATGCCGGGGAGGATGCGGCAGCGATGAGCCCTAGGGGTGAGAAATGGGGGTCCCCATCCTCAAGCGATGTCCCCAGTTCTCCCAGCTCCCCCCGTTTTGAGGAACCCAAGCGCCGGGTGCTGCCCCTTTAGCACTAATTGCTTCCAGTGCCGGCGCCAGGAAGGCTGAAGGGTGCCGGCGGCGCCGGGCGGCAGAAGGGCGGCTCCCGCCAGCCCGGGGCCTTCCGTGATCCGCCGGACTCTGCCGTACACCGGGACACGGCCGGTGCCTCCCCGGGGCGAGGCCCCCGCGGCACCAAGCGGCTCCAGCACAACGCTGTGTCCCCCGCGGTATGCCCTCCCTCGTCCCGGTGTGCTCCCGGCCCCCTCCATCCCCCGCCGTACCGCAAGGCGAGGCCGACGTGCCGCAGGACATCGCGGAGCGGCACGTCCCCGGCGCCGTAGGGCTGCCGCAGCTCCTCGAAGCTGTGTGCCAGGCAGACGCGCCAGCCGTCCGCCGCCACGCCGCGGCCCTGCGCTGCCCCCTC